>WNNJ02000085.1:0-43967 GCA_012934845.2 Pomphorhynchus laevis | reverse complement strand
ATTAACCTGGTTCAACACATGATGTTCAAGAGGTTTAGAAACAGTTGGAAGGTTAGAGATATGACGATATGAGGAAGGCAGCAAGGATCATGGGATGGCTTCTTGCGTAGTTGCCGATCTATGACGGTTTCTCAAGCAGGAAAATAGCCACTACGAATAGAAGAGTTAAACATTGAGATTAGGAAATAAGCAAGTTGAATGACCAAAGATTTTAGTATATTAAAAGGAAGAGGATCAGCAGGAGATGTTTTGCTAGGCAAAGGTAAAAGCACACGAGAAAACTCGTCAACAGATAGAGAAAGAAAATGCAAGAGTTCATGCAGACGAAGATCTATCAAAGAAGATGATATAGGAGAAAAATGAATGCCTAGGATAGTTGAATCGAGCTTCGACTGAAAATAAACAGAAAATTTATGTGGATCGAGAGTGATAACAAAGGTAGAACGCGACAGTATAGTGTTGAGAGTACTCAATTTAGATCTTAAATAAGCGGAAGATAGAAGCTTGTTCTTCCAAAAGAGCGAAAACTTACTATGCAGGATGGAACGGTGAGATCCACGAAGATCTAAATATTTGCTGTTAACATTAATGAGGTAGAAGTGGGAGAACGCTTGATTTAGCGAATGTAGGTTCTACACGAACTACATCAAAGACACTTCGAACACGTACAATCACAATCAAACCATTGTGCATAGTACGTTCGACGGAGAGTAAAGAGTTGATATGGAAGAATTTTGTCGAGTATAAAAGAGAGTTCAGAATCATAGAGATTATAAAGGTAATCCAGACGCTGGAGAGTGAAAGACGAGGACATAAGAGGTTATACACTTTTAGAAAACAAAGACAAAGATCGAGACGCTTCCATTTTAGACAGATAATAGGTGACGTAGAAGAGGAAGAGCGTCGAATAAAAAGATATGATAACAAGAAAATGGTCGGATAAACCGGGATCCAAAGTAGCGATAACGGCAGAGGAAGATAGGATACTAGGAGCATCGATTAAATCAAGAACACTACCAAGAATGTGATTAGGGGTAGGACTGGGTAGCAAAGACATAATAGAATAGATGCAATTATAAAAGCCGGTGATAAGTGTATGTGTATCAATAAATAAAGACAGTCCAAACGAATGTTGATATCGCCCAGTAAGGAGGAGTGGTGGAGAGCGATATATGTGAGAACATATCATATAGTTCGACAAAGAAATTATTAGATGGGGAATTAGAGTCGGGACGATACAACAAATACATCTTTATCAAGGATAAGCTATCGAAATATTGGAAGGAAGTTCAAAGATTTGTGGGACAAAAGGATCAGTTTAACGATAAAGAAACAGAGAAAGACGAGAGAGCGATGAATCCAGCATGATTACTGGATGAGACATAGTCAAATGATTGAGAACGGGAATTACCGATGACAGAATAATCGAAAGAACGTTGGTGTCAAACTGAGACGTAACTGATATCAAGATGACAAGATTCAGTGAAGCAAATCATATCCAAAGACTATTGGGGGCAGAGTTTAAGCACTGAGTCGATTTCATTTACGATTGAGTGGATGTTTAGGAGGCCGGGATAGAATGATGTCGTCAGAGAAGACGAGGAGGGGAAGTAATCTCCATCGAATTTTGAGTAGGAGTCGAACGATACGAAATTTTCCAACTATCTGTTTGATTTTTACGATTCACCGTTACGCTCTCGAGTAAGTTTTTCGTCACGAGCAGATACGAGGTTGGAAATATCAGATGAAGAGCGATCAGCAAACATTATATAGTTCGAGGTAGAAGACAATAGTATAAAGCGTCTGGATGAAATGAGGGAGGCTTGGAAGCGATCTTTAGAGCAACCTTAAGTAAAGAAGGGTTTATGGTCATACTAAAGATGGATCTTAAACGAAATAAAGATAAGGGTTTGATTTCATTGAAAAGTTGGGGTTGTTTACAGAACTTAAAAGTTTAAGAATGGACAAATGCGTTAACATCGTGATCAAGTTCAAAATGCACTTGATCAGAATCAAAGAGGTATTTTTCGAAATAATGCAACGATGGCGAGAAGAATGACGTTTACGAGTAGAAGAGTAAGGAGTATGTGACAGATGTGACTGAAGTAGTGGAGGGTGATAAGGATGAAAAAATAGTAGATGATTTAGCTGAAAAGCAGGAATGTGGCAATTTAACAGGCGAATTCGGAACATAATGTGAATGTTGTGCTTTATAGTAGGTTCATTCGTTTAAAGAGTTGTGTGGGCAAAGATGGAATATTGTATATGCTGTGATGTAGTTAGATTATTAGAGGTAAATTGTTGAGAGACGAGTCTTATGGATGATGCATTCTGCGGTTAATTGAATCGTGATTTGAGGAGTGATAAGATAAAGTAGCAAAGAGATATGATATAGTTCATTTTTGGGAAGTTGGTTTAGATAACTTGATGGTAACAGAGCAACGGAATTTCCGCATCATGGATCAATGAGGTACGAGGAGTTCCAAATAATGTTACGCTAGAGTCATTACGCTTATCTCATTGTTGAGTAAATCTACTGTAAGTTGATTATCGGTATTGAGCACAGTTTTGTTTAAGGATAACTGGATTCTATAAGAATATTTAATCGCATCAAGATATATCACTGATGAGTTGTGCTTCACATTATTATCTTGCCTGTCTATTAAATCAGTCTTTTACTGTTGTATCGTCGAGTGTTTCTGTAATATATAATCAACGTTAGAACGGCTTTATTCAATAAAATCTATAAATAAATCAAGTTATACAAAATGTACAATCTGATCATTTCATATCATAACATTCGCCCCGGCAGCAAAAGTAATCATTAATATAGGCCGGTCTTCTTTTGGTCCTCTCTTCTTGTTTTGGAATTGTGGCAGGCTCGATGAAGTTTTCGTTGTCGTCTTCTTTTGTCATAGTATGACTATTATCTTTTGATTCTTGGGAAAATTCATATTTATCTTTTGATAATGAATCTTTATAACATATTGGCGAAAAGTTGGTGACTTTATCGGCCAAATTTTCTAATTCTACTTGGCTGCATTTTCTGTCTTTATTGATGGATTAGACGGGTTTTTAGCCAATTTTCTAAGAGAAACGTCATGCTCATTACCTTGAGGTATATTTCGCACGGTAGCATAATTACAATTAAATTGTAGTATTTCAACAGGTCTGTTAGCATAATCAGTTTTAAGTGCCCTATCGTCTTTCAGTAAATACACTTGATCGTTATGAAGCCACGGCGATAAAACAAACGAGTTCCTTGAGTTTCGCGGATAATTGAACATACGTTCGTGTGGCGTTTCCCCAGTGCTAGTACATAGCAAAGATCGCATAGATGATAATACTTTAGGTAGAACTTTTTCCCAATTTTTGAAAGACAAATTTCTTGATTTAGTTTCTAACTGTATCGTCTTCCAAATTAATCCGACATATCTTTCGGCTTGACTGATACCGCGCGGGTTGTAAGGTGTACTACTACTAAAGGCTATGCCCTGAGATAATAGAGAATCACGGAACTCACGAGATTGAAAACATGATCCTTGATCCGTGTGTATTCTACCAGAACTACCAAAAATACTTATGATTTGTCGTAGCGCAGTAATTACTGACAGGGATGAACAGTCTTGACAAGTAATCAGTCCTGACAAAACTGATGCACTTCACCTTCAGCCGAATGAACCGAGCGACCTTTGACGAACCCATGGAAACCTGGTGGGATTAAGTTTTGACTACTTAGTTGATCGCGGATTTTACGCGCAAGCGCTTTCTCGTAAATCGACACGAGGGAATTCTGAATCGAAATGGGCCGCATGTCTTTAGGACAAGAGGCCGGATTTTTATTTGGAATAAAAACACGTCTACTAATGTTGATGCCGACCACATCGGAAGGAATGGCTGAAAGCATTGCGACGGCCACTTCTCCTCTTTGTTCGGCTGTCAAAAGCTGACAGACCAGAGAAGAAAGTGGAGCGACGGATTTGAAGGTGCCCGAAAGAGATCCCCATGAGTTAAGAATATCAGCGCCAGATAGGTCTTTACTCCCAAAGTCTCCCCAAGGCGGGATTGGCTGAGGTGATTAAGTGGCTCTATAATTATGTAGGGATAGTAACTCCTCCAAAACCTTATCAAGACCAATTTTTCCAATCCAGCCCAATGCTCTATCCTTCTAACATACAAACTTCTTCTTCAAGAATATCTTCCAGAAGGAAGACTGGGCTGGATTAAGATAATCAATGCTTGCTTTATCCCTACCCAGTTGGAACCTATATCTAGTGCTTCAATATTCTTTCGAGAGAACTTGCATGGCAGAAGCAGAAATTGGTAAGACGGAGCATATACGCTAAGGTCTTGAATTTTGTCGGAGTGGGACTGTAAACACGACCTTTGTTGGTAGTCGAAAGTATCGCGAAAGCTTGCGAAGAGAGGTAGGAGCTAAATTCGGTTAGACTCTCATTACCAATTCGGGAGAAGCGTTGGATAGCCGCCTGAAAAAAAAGCCATTCTGATAGGATCAAAGTGTAATCTCCTTCGAAGCAGCGTATCCTCTTCTATCTGCCAACGAATCAAATTATGAGAGGTGGACAGTTATTGTCGAGACTGCTCCGTACAGTGGGGTTTCAACAGCCACCACTCATTGAGCAGTAAACAGGCAAGGAGAGAATTTGTTGATGTGCAATGAAAGGTGGGTGACGATGGTTTGTGAATAAGATAACCGTTCCTGGCTCTGCGGATTGCTGCATTAATCCAACGACTAGTTATGTCGTTGAAGTCACCAAGTACCATATCATAGCCGCTATCAATAATCTTATCCAGGAGGTCGCGGTTCTTGTGAATCTCACCTGGACGGATGTAGACATCTGCTAGACTGAGGCGTTTACCGTTCTTACAGAGTGATATAACTAAACAAGACATGGCTATACAAGAATAATTTAGAAGGAGGGAAGATCTTAAGAAACATATAACTAAGGTTAAATGAAATGAGATGACGAGGAGTGGGGTGGGTTTATGTACGCTGTATAGTGGGAACAAATGTGCTTAGGGAGGAATCGAGTAATGTCCTAGGGGAGACGGATAGACTGCGTCTCCTGAAGAACTATAACATCCGCATCTCTACCAGATAGAAGTCTAAGGGCAGAAGCTCCTCCCGAATTCCACTAAAGGATATTTAGTGAAAAAGGCTCACTAGTACTCTGCATTGTATTAGGTCAGTTGGATAAGATTACCCCAATCCTAGACGGAACTGGAGGCATCATTTCCTAGGTCGTGAACCTTCTGTTTGAGCAGCTTCCATACTTTTAAAGGAGGAATCACATGGGCCGAAGCCCCTATTTTTTGGAAACAGGAACATTTTGCGGCTTATACTCTGGAGAAGAAAATAGTGATGTTAAAGATCTGATACCATGTTCTTCATATGATTTAATATAAAACCTTTGTTAGAGTCAATGATCTGAAGAATGTCCATGTCAGACATCCTGTCAGTTGGTTACAAAAGACTGCTTAACTTGAATTGATTTTGGACAAACGAAGTCTCTTTTGTATTTTTAAAAACGGCGCACTTCCGAGACCAAGCAGGATGCACTTCTTTACAATTAGAACAAAGGGGAGGAGCCTGGCATTTCACTCCCTCAATCAAATTATCGCATGAAGCAACAGAACAGATTCCACAAGTCTTCGTGCCAGCACAGCTCGACCCACAATGCCCCCACTGGTGACAAACATTACAGCGGTGGTACGTTAAATCATCCGAATCAAGGACTGCGAATTGAAGATTGTATCCCATGAAAGGGTTAAAGGCCGAGTTGCCAGAACGTCATAATAATCAGCTGACGTAGTACAAAACGCTATGGGAGGTGCCATACCACTTTTGCTAGTGACAGGTCTAATAGAGGAGAGCATAAACGTCGTCTTCATGGCATCCATATCGCTTTCCTCTAAATTAGGGGGAAATTTATTGATTTTTAGGGAAGCTTGAATCGGCTTAAATTGAATATTCCTAGATGAAAGAGATTGTGTTTAAAGAAATTCAGGTATACTGTTGCCAAGTCTCCATAGGTAAAGGAGATTTTGATCTCCGTCTTAAAATTTGACTTTGTTGAATAGTATGCGATTATTGTAGTTAGAGACGAATTTTCTCAAAAACTGAATAGTTTATGCCTCTCTAGAGGCTGCAAAAGATTAATGACTAGAAGATTTTTAAATTTAGGGATGGGGGAGTACTCCCACCCCTCGGTACAATTAGACGACAAAACACTTACCTTGTTGTCAGGTACAATAGAATTAGAAGTTAAATTCTTAACAAAACATCCATTATCTACTGCAAGAATGCTTTTCATTGATCGTCCGACAGTCACTTTACTCATTGTATCAATCAAAAGTTTATATTTCTATATCCAATTGTACTATTTCCCAGGAGTGTGAATAAGACGCAACAGTCTGATTGTTTTGAGTCAAAGCAGCATAGATTGCATTACAGAGAAGCATTAGTCTCAACTGTAAATGTTTGATTGAAGTCGATGTGTGTCAGTGTAGTTAAAGTTTGTTTTGAGGAACTTGCAATTATCGTAACGGTAAGACATGATATCAAGTTGTTTATGTCAGTCGTTCAGCGGATTATTAATCATTGTCTTATTAAAAAACATTTTAATTCATTGTGTGATTCAGTAGTTAGCAACAACTTCACGAAAGTTATACAGGCTTGAACTATGTTCTTGTGTTTTTTAAAATAGAATAATATTATCAAGATACAAATATGTATCATATATTTCAGCCTATGATATCGTTTATGATTCGCTGAAAGGCGGCTACAGCATTCGTTGTGCGAAAAATATGAGTCAAAATTGATAGACTTGAACATAAACCTGAAAGCAGATAGGAATTTTTGTCAGTTCTTAAGGAAATTCAGTGATAAGTGATCTTAAGATACAAAGTACTAAAGACGTTATTAACCGATATGGTATCATAATAATATAATAATAAGATTTTCTTACTAGTACAAAAAACAGTGATAAATAATGTGATTAAAAAAGTAAGTCAAAAAAAAGAAAAAACAAGAAAAAACTCTATCTTTCCTTATTCCAGTCTTCTTACTGATATCACAGCCTCAAATCCAGAGGGATCTGAGCCCCCAACCTATCCAACACGCCGCGTTCCGACTGAACCAACCGGGGTCTTTCGCTCCCCGAAGAGTCCAGTCGGTGCGGACTATGCTGGGTAACCGCGAGGCGAGGAGCTTAAGAAACCTTAGTCTTTGCTCTGGGGGAGGTCCTCTTGAAAAGAAGACTAATCCCGAGATAGTCCAAGTGCCGCAAAGGCGCACTTAGGTTTTCCCATTCAACGACAGATGCTGAGCCCGTTTCAGGGCCCACCTAGCATTCTTCAGGATACGTTTGAGTCTATCCAGGTCAGCTTTCGCTGACCAGTTCACCGTAATGGTGAACCCCAGGTATTTTACTCGACTTGAGAAGGTGAGGAGTGGTTCAGAGGCAAATATGGAGGAGAGTGCAGAGAGTGCTAATCTCTTAAGTTTTTTCTTTGTTGCAGTGGTGCCATGAAAGACAACCGCCTGCGATTTGGCAGAGTTTAAAATAAGATTGGATACGGGTAACTGGTCTTTTAATCTTAAAAAGAAGCGGCTGATGTCAGAAACTACGTCTTTACACCTGTGTCCAGAGAACAGGGCTGTGGTGTCATCAGCATACACCACAAGACGTTGTTCGCGTTTAAATATTTTGAATAGATTAATGGAGGCAGCAAGATATAAGATAGGAGAAAGAGGTGAACCTTGAGGCACAACCCTAATAAGGTAGAACTGACGCGCATCAGGGTCGTCTTCATAATAAAACCGCTTGGTGTACAGCAGGATCTCCACCCTGTTCACAATTCTCGCAGGCAACCCGAGGGACCTGAGAGAAGAGATCACAAAAGGAATGGAGATGCGGTCAAATGCAGCAGAAAAGTCAAGGAAAACAGCCACAACTAGACAATGGCTATTATCCCGACAAAACTGCTCCACCTCACCAACTGCTGAATGGACCGAGCGACCTTTGACGAACCCATGAAAGCTTGGAGGGATCAAATTACGCCTACTTAAATGGTCGCGGATTTTACGCGCAAGCGCTTTTTCGTAAATCGATATGAGGGCATTTTGAATCGAAATGGGTCGCAGATCTTTAGGGCATGAGCAGGATTTTTTCTTAGGAAGAAAAACTCGCTTACTATTATTGATGCCTGCTACATCGGATGGGGATGCTAAAAGCATGGTGACGGCCACCTCTCTTCTCTGATCAGCTGTCAAAAGCTGACAAACACGAGAAGAAAGTGGAGCGAAGGATTTGGAGGTGCCCGGGAGTGGACCCCAGGAGTTAAGAATATCCGTAACAGATATATCCCTACTCCTGAAGTTACACCAAGGCGGGATTGGTTGAGGTGATTGAGTGGCTCCATAGTTGTGTAGGGCTAGTGACTCCTCCAAAACTTTTTCAAGGCCTACATTCCCTATCCAACTCAATGCTCTATCCTTCCAGCAAACAAACTTCTCCTTCTTGAAAATCTTCCAAAAGGAAGACTGAGAAGGATTAAGACGAGCGATACTCGTCCTATCCCTACTCAGCTGGAACCTGTATCTAGTGCTCCAGTATTCATTCGAGAGGGCCTGTTTGGCGGAAGCAGAGAGATTGGGGAGGTTCAGTAATTTTGCTAGGACCTTGAGTTTCGTCGGAGTGGGATTGTATATACGACCTTTATAGGTAGTCGATAGAATCGCTGTAGCTTGCGAAGAGAGGTAGGTATTGAATTCGGTTAAACTCTCATTTCCTATTCTGGGGAAGAGTCGGATTGCCGCCTGAAAGAAGGCCACTCTGATCGGATCAAAGTGAAACCTCCTTCTCAGCAACGTATCCTCCTCTATCCTCCAACGAATGAGGTCATGAGAGGTGGACAATTGCTGGCGCGACTGCTCCGTGCAGAGGGGTTTTAACAGCCACCTCGAGTGAAGCAGTAAAATATTGAGGATTGAATTTGTTGATGTGCAATGAAAGGTAGGGGATGGTGGTTTGTGAATAAGATAACCATTCCTAGCTCTGCGAAGTGCTGCATTGATCCAACGACCAGTTCTGTCGTTGAAGTCCCCCAGTATCATGTCATAACCGCTGCCAATAATACCATCCAGAAAGTTACGGTTCTTGTGAATTTCCCCTGGACGGATGTAGACATTGGCTAGACTGAGGCGTTTACCGTTCTTATTAAGTGAAACTACTAAACAAGAAATGGCTGGACAAGTAAAGTTTAATAGGAGGGAGGACCTTAAGGAGCACTTAACTAAGGTCAAGAGTCCTTGAGATGAAGAGGAGTGAGGTGGGGTTATATACGGAGTATAGTGGGAGCATATATGCTTTGGGATAAATCGAGTAAGGTCCTGGGGGAGACGGATAGACCGCGTCTCCTGAAGGACTATAACATCTGCGTCTCTACCAGATAGAAGTCTAAGGGCAGAAGCACCTCCCGAATTCCACTGAATGATATTCAGTGAAAAAGGCTCGGGTTTACTCACCATTGTGTTAGATAAGATGGACGGGGGAAGCTATCCTAGACAGAGCTAGGTGCGGGAAGGTTGCCCTTCCCACCACTAGCTCCATCCAGGGTCGCAACCCCTAGAGCAATATCTTCATTTCCCAAGGCCAAATTCAGGAGCTTTCCAATTTTTATTAGGGGGACGGTCCGGGCGGACGCGCCCCTTTTCTTTGATTTAGGAATAGCAACTTCGGACGGTACTGGCGGCGCCGAAAGGAGGGCTCCTAGAAGGGGGCCAGCATTTGCTGGATTTGTGCTAAAATCGTATTTTTTGTGTTATCCAATAAGTATAGTAAATCTTTGTTGGAAACTGAATCGGAGGAACTATCGGTCGTGACTTTGGCATAGCTTTTGTTAGGGGTAGAAGCAACTGGCATATACTTATTTCGATATTCTTTAAAGGATCGGCAACGGTGGGACCACGCCGGGTGATCTCCGCCACAGTTACAACAGACCGGATTGGCATCGCATCTGTCACCACTCGACAAGGAGGGGCATAGAGCGTTCGTGCAGACGCCGCATATTTTTAATTCTTTACAAGTGGAGGCCCAATGCCCCCACCTATGACAATGATTACAATGAGGAAACGTCAAGTTGTTTGTTTCTATGATTGAGAACTTTAAATTATATCCTATAAAGGGATTAACTAAATTTGTGCACAAGGTGTGTGCGTTATCAACATCGCAGGTGACGAACGCCAGTGGGAGAGCGTCCCCGGATTTGGAATTTAAAGTCCGAATTGAGCCGAGTTTATATTGTTTTTTGAGAATCTCAGTGTCTTTAGCATCCAAAAACTGAGGAAAATTAGTGACTTTTAATGTAGCCTGGATAGGCTTTAGCTCTAATGTTCCCAATTGGGACAGATGTTTGTCGAAGTAAGATTTATAAGCTACCATCAGATCGTGGGTAGCGATCGAAATTCTTAATGAATTTGATATTATCTTGATATTATTGAAGACTACCCTGTTTGGGTAGTCTTGTACAAACTTTCGTAGAAAAACATTGAATAACAAATGCCTTTCGGTGGGCTTGGTGGCCATAATAATCGCCAAATTGTTTTGTTTTCGTAACGGGGGGAGTTCCCCCGAGTCAGAATTTATGTTAACTGAAACATCACTTACCTGAAAGTCTTGTAACGTCGATTTAAAGTTAGAAAATACCTTCTTTCCATCTGAATTCATTAAAGTATCAGTGTTTTTTTCCTCCAGAATAATAATAATTGCGTTGTATGTTATTTTATCTCAAACGTTTTTTTAATCTCTTTTAATCGTTTTTTTTGATATGGTATCATTTCCATCGTCAATTCGAACCATTTGATAAGAGTCAAGTACAGTATATATATTTACGGTCTTATAATAATCAACTACAAGAGAGCGACTTCTAAATGCAATTTTGAACTTTTATTTATTATTGAGTTTACTGTGAATTGGGGTATGTCGAAAAACATTCGATTGACATTGAGATGCTTTAATGGTTCGTGCAACTTGATGGACTTTATCTTAATCGATATCGTAAATTTTTAATACGTTCTTACGAATTTTGAATTATCACAAATTAAAATGTATCGCAGCTCGTTAGCTTTCACGTCTTTGAAAACGTTGTACCGGATGAGCGTTTCCAGACGGTAATCCATAAAATATCGACTCATCTGGAGTTTGCCTAGCAGATCATAAAATATGTCGCCTATAAATTGAGTTAGTAGATTTCACAGACGTGCTAGTTAGAATAAACACTATTCCATATTGTCGAATAGTGGAGCAGAAACCGATATTTTCAATAAACCAAATGATCGACTTTGATGCGCTTAAATAATGTTTCGTAACGACATCGCCAGTATTGCCATTTTCGTATCGTATCGAGAGAGTCTGCTGTGAGATTGAGTGTATCTGGCTTGAACAGGGAATCAATCAAAACAATTTAGTTAAAAAAATGGAACAAAATAAGGGTTTAATTCACTAAATTTATAAATATACAGAATATAAATAATCTTAGTTTATTATTTAATTATTAAATTTTGATTTAGCATTATTGTTTAGTCTATTTTATAATTATATTAAATACGTAGAATTAGTTAGCTGATTTGATTTATTCATTTATTCATTAAGGATAAAAATTCAAAAGTTTTTATCGTGTTATCTTATTTCTTAGAAAATATAATTATAATATTTTTATGAGATTAGATTATCTATAATAATCAATAATCAATAATCAATTATTGATTTATAATTAATAATCAATTATTGATTAATAATTAATAATCAATTATTGATTAATAATTAATAATTAATCCTTATTATTAAAATTTCCAAGTCTATTCGTTCACAATTTACGTGCCCAGTAGCAAGTAAAAATAAATTCTTACTTCATCCGCATTTATTTAATTCCTTATTGTTAACTTGATTCAAATTATAGAAAATTTAAAAACAATTATTTATTTTATTATTTAATTATTAAATTTTGATTTAGCATTATTGTTTAGTCTATTTTATAATTATATTAAATACGTAGAATTAGTTAGCTGATTTGATTTATTCATTTATTCATTAAGGATAAAAATTCAAAAGTTTTTATCGTGTTATCTTATTTCTTAGAAAATATAATTATAATATTTTTATGAGATTAGATTATCTATAATAATCAATAATCAATAATCAATTATTGATTTATAATTAATAATCAATTATTGATTAATAATTAATAATCACTTATTGATTAATAATTAATAATTAATCCTTATTATTAAAATTTCCAAGTCTATTCGTTCACAATTTACGTGCCCAGTAGCAAGTAAAAATAAATTCTTACTTCATCCGCAATTATTTAATTCCTTATTGTTAACTTGATTCAAATTATAGAAAATTTAAAAACAATTATTTATTTTATTATTTAATTATTAAATTTTGATTTAGCATTATTGTTTAGTCTATTTTATAATTATATTAAATACGTAGAATTAGTTAGCTGATTTGATTTATTCACTGAATTTATAAATATATAGAATATAAATAATCTTAGTTTAATACTACATAATCATAAAGCAGTGGGTGAGTATCACCAACTACCCACATTCACAATGGAAAATATTTCAGTACCATTTTTACTGAATACGCTGTAGTTGAATTCGGGATGAGTTCATATCATTCGGTTAAATCTATGGTGTCCTGTGAAGACAATTTTCAACCATCGCCAGCCAACCATGATGCTCTCTTAAGCACTGTTGTCTCAGAATTACACGGAGTCAATTGCATCAAATCTATTGAGAATTCAGATCAAGAACATTCGTAATATACTACTACACGAATCGGAATAGGCAGTGCAAATTCGACAAAAAATCTGGACAATATAAATCATTCGGTGCTAATTAACATTTCACATCAAGATAATTTACATAATGCTAAGTAGCAAAATCAAAAGTAATATTTTAATCAGCTATGCAGATGATTATGTTACTCATAAACATAACTCTACGAATCTCCATCCTGGTAAATCTGTCGGTGTTTTAAACAAATGACATGCTCCTGAGATTAACGAAGATGAACGAAATGAGTCTTCAATTAGTGCAGATATAAAATTATGAATTGAGAAAGCCTGCAGCTTCATGCGATACAAGTGTTGATGACGAGGGCGATTCCTAAGACAGAGCAGCCAATATAAGTAAAGTGAAATATCGGAGCAACATCCAATATATCATATCATTGTGATTCTGAGTATTCATTTGAGTGATTTTCTATTACTGTTAATCATCAATTGTTGAAATTAAAAAAAGGATTTATTTTTACGTGGAAAATGCGTACCAGCGCACGCTTACATGACCACAGCAACAAAAATTAAGTCGTGTCGAGAATGTGAGAACGGAGGAGGTATTTGAATTTGATAAAATAGCGAGAGTGGCGGACGTCGAGAGGGAGCTGATTTTAGGCGAGTAGGACGGCGACCAGGAAAAATCGGAGACCGTAGTTGTTGGAGAAATTGGAAACGTGGAGTAATAAGAAATGACGGAAACGCAACGTTAGAGAGGTGTTGCGAGTGTCGTCTAATAAAGGGAGGTTTATGAACGATGGAGAACCGACAGAAATGAGACGAAAAGTTACGAGAAGAATGCTTAGCTGGATGTGGATGGTGTTGATGTAGTAATTGATTTTAGAGAAGAGAAGCGATGAAAGAAGAGATATACAAGAACGGAAGTCGATAGGGGGGGTCGGATACGGCGTATGTTACCGAGAATTAAGTTAGACAAGCGGACCTGTTCACGGACGAAGGGTTTAAGGGAAAGGTTATCATCGTAATGGAATCCTAAGAAAGTGAGATTGTTGAATATGGGGATGATTGATGAGGCAAAAGATACAGGGGAGGATATATGTTAGGTTGACAGGGCAGGATCCACATTATTTTTTTAACTTGTTGGGGTTGAAAACGAGATAAAGATTGAAGAGACGTTTGTAGATAGAAGAACTACAGTTGGAGGCAGAAATGTCAATATCGTGTATGCGATGGGCGGGCGCGTGAGCGTAGATGATGATGTCATCGCCGTATTGCATGACGTTAAATGAGTAAAGTTTGATAAAAGAAAAACTGGATGGGAGGGGAGGATGATAAATTAGAACAGACGCGAAAAGAACGGTCGGATAGATATGAGGCAAACCATGCTACGAAAAAGGAAGAAAAACCGTAATTATAACGAAGGCGAGAAAGGAGGATGGAGTGGTCGACGATGTCGAAGGCAGAGTAGAGGTCGATGGAGATGAGAACATTATATAGAGCCTTGTCACGAGAAATGAGCAGCTCATTGTAAACTTTCACATATATGCGATTTCGGAGGAGTGATTAACGCGGAAAGTTGATGGAAAAGAGGGTACAGATTGGATGAAGAGAGATAAACGTTGATCTATATTGAGATGATGCATTCTAAGAGATTAGAAACAGTAGGGAGGAGTAAAATAGGGCGATAGATATAATGGAAGGAGGAGTTGATCAATTGTCTTTTAAGGAGGGGACGAACGATGGCGAATTTTAGTGTGAAGAGAAGATACGACTGCAAATGGACGAGTTAATCAAGGTGGTGAAGAAAGGGGATATCGATGAGCATATGGATTAAAGTATAAGGGTAGGCAGGGGACCGGCAAGTGAGATTTTGTTGGGCAAGGATATGATGACAGAGGATACTTCGGCAGGTGAGACAAGGATAAGATGAAAGAGTTTTGGGAGGATGAAGCGAGGCGGAGAAGAGTGGGATGGGACGGATACGGGGGTGTGAGAGGGCAATGTGTATACTTTTGTCTAGAGAAATTACGAATAATCATGGAGATTGATGTTGAAAGACGAAGATGAGCGATAAAGCATTGAGTTAAAAGTATGTCAGAGGGAGTTAGAGTTTAATGAAGTGTTGATTTTACGCTGATGTGAGGAGTTGCATTTGGTACGTAGTAGGTTGAGATGAGACCGACGAAGAGCAAGATAGGAATCACGGAGAGACTGAGTGAGCGAGCAGATATCACGTCTGAGAGCCGTGATAGACTTGAAAAGCATTTCGGAGTCGACGCTTCTAAAATATTCATAGATGTCAAACCATGGGTCACGATGCAAGTGACGTTGAAGAGTTGCTTGAAGGCAAGAGATAGATTTTGTGTTTACAAGATGCATTATGGATATCGACAGTATTACGTTTTATCCTCTTTTCAGTAACAGTAATCACTGTTTTCTCTCTATTAAATTAGTGTCCAAGTTGGTTTATAGGTCAAAATTGGGCTATAAGAAACGAAATTGAACTCGGGTTGATACCCAGCATCTGTTAGCTGCGTTCTACATTTTTTATCATAGGTATAGGTCTACTACTGTTTATTATCTGTTGAACATTGTTTATTACGTTTTCTTAAATTTGTCAGATTAGTTCGTTCCGAAATGGAGATCTTTTATTAATTCTACTCTCGCTCAGTGGTTTGATCAATGAATTTCGTTCAATGCTGAAACTGCGCGATACCATGTTGACTATCACTTGAACCCATCCTGGAAACTTAGATAAGTATTGGCATGTGCGCAACATCTGTAATATAGAAATTTCATAAGCAATATCATTTGAAGAAGATATTTGAAATTGTATCGGGAATCAACCAAAACGTTTTTAGTCATATGTGAAAAGTTCAAGAATACTTCCCTCTAATATGACATTCATTACTTCTGGTGATTATGTTTATTCTACTGAGTCTGAAATTGCTGAACACCTAGCGAATAGCTTCCATTCTTCATCGACTATTGAACTTAATCACAAGGCTTGGACGATTTGTCTTTCCTGACCCAGATTATATTTCATCTTACCTAATTAATGCGATTCGACCTGTCTTAAGTAGTGTCTTAACTCATATTTTCATATCGCATATCGCCTGATCAATTCTTGGATTCCTCCATCATGGAAGTCTTCTATTGATGTGCCAATCCCTAAAAAACAGCCAGTGACTTATTGTTTAGATTTTCGCCCTATCAGTTTGACCTAAATTACTAAAACGAATTATTGCCAAAATGCTACTTGAGCATCTAAACTTTAACCACATTTTTACAGATTCTCAACAAGAATTCAGACAAGGCCGTTCATGGCTATCTAACTTGCTTACCGCGAGAGAGTTGGATAGAATCACTAAGCTCGGGATATTGTCTCTACGTCGTGTTTCTAGATTTTTCGAAAGCATTTGATCGTGTTTCACATTAAGGTCTTGTATCACTCTTAATACACTACGATGTCCCTCGTGTAATCTGTTCTTGGATTGAATTTTTTTATTGTGTACTGTACTAATATTTTATTTCATGTACTCAATGCGTGCATTGTACTTTTCAGATAGTTTAATTTATATCAATTCAATTTATTAAACTATTCATGAAATATAGTTATTACAGAAACAAAAAAAAACACAAATTATCTTTTATTTGATAAAAGATTCTGTATTTCGATAACTCCTGCTATCATCAGGATTACAATAAAATGTTACACAAATTTCATGTTTTCAACATTTAAACAAAAATACAAACTTTAGCTGTATTTAGTATTTAGCAAAAATGCTAAATACAAGATTTAGTATTTTATTAAAAATACAAGCATCGATGTGCCCCGCATTTCTACTTGAAAGAAAAAGAAAATACCGAGAAACAAAACAATCATATACTTAAATTTTACACATTAAAAAGTAGAGTAATGAATTATAATTTAATCTAAACCAAAACAAAATAATAATACAATTAGAAAAAAAAACGAATCGAGAAAATTAAAATAATGTAATATTGGAATAATTAATTATAATTTAATTTAAGGTTGAGATCGGATTTATTATTAAGCATTAAATTAGGTTCTTTGTTTTGATAAAATACGCTTCTTGAATAATGCGAGATAACAAGTTACTTTCAAATGATAAAATAGATGCATTTTCAAAATCAACGGAATGACTCAAACTCACAACCAAACCTTGACCGATTTGACCAATATATACCTGATCGCATTCTTTTCAAGGTATTTTATAAACAACGGCATCTTTGTTACAATCTGGTTTACGCTTAAAAATGTTGTGAAGTTTAGGTAATTTTCTGTTAAAAATGTGCTTTTTGTTAATACAACTATTTTTTGTTATTGTTAATAGAATAGAATAGAATTTATTTAGTGGCCTTTGTGATGAATAGAACCACTTACAGGCCCACTATAAAAATTAAAAAGACAAGTTTACGTCCAATGAATGCTTGAGCTTGTATGTAGAGTTATTGAATTGATTGCGGCTAAAAGTGTTATTTTAATTCGTTTGCAAGAAGTATGGCGATCAAGGAAGTTTTGAAGTGTTTAAGCGACGTCAATGATTTTGTGTCACGAGGAAGTTTGTTCCAAAGGCGTGGTGCAGCGATGGTGAACGCACGATATCCGTGATTACCGTTGTGACGGGGGAGTAGGAGCGATGACTTCTTATGGAGATACCAGTCGTCGTATAGGATACGCTATCAGGAAGATATAGATAAGGAGGGTTGTGCCGGAATTTGATTTACCATGTAAGTGTGAAAATTTGAGAGGTTATGCGGCTCGGAATGTCGAGCCAGTTAAGGATGCGGAGGGTGTTGAATATGTGGTCGTACTTGCGAAGGCGAAGATGACTCTAGCAGCCGTGTGCAGAATCCTTTGTAAATCGTGAAATTGATATGCTGGACAGTTTACGAGAAGACCTAAGCAATATTCTAGACGAGGCATGAAAAGGCTGGAGATTAAAATAGCTGTCGATTTGACGTCGAGGTTTCTACGGACACTTCGGATGTCACGGAGGATGAGGGAGCATGAACAGATATTGCTACGAATGAAAGGCATAAACGAGAGATTATTGTCAAAATGGACACCGAGGATTGTCATGATAGTCACTTCTGGTAGACGGAAATTGTGAATGCATACTGGAAAATCGAGGGTGTAAGAGTGGCGCGGTGCTATCCACATCATGTTAGATTTCTCGTTATTTAGAAACATACGGATTGAACAAGGATATGCGTGAATAGCAGAGAGGCAAGACGATGCATTGGAAGCGAAGTTGGATGCAGATGTGAGCGTGCATGATGCATAGATTACTATATCGTCAGCGTACTGAATAACTTCAAAGCCGAAAGGGACCACGATGGAAGATAAATCACCAAGCTTAAAAAAAGTTTGAGATAAAATTACATACAATAAATATTTCCCTATGAAAGCTATATTTTGCTAAAGAATATCTTCAAATTACACTGCTAACAAATAACTATTTACAATCTAAAGTAAATACAACGACAACCAAACGACAACCTTCGACCACAACTAACGACAACCATCGACAACCATCCGCTTGACAATTATCGACAACCATCGACGACATCCGCTCGCTACTACTAACGCGAACTACTTACAATTAACTACTTACAATTATTTAAAAATCGTAAACTATTGCAACCTACAGTTAATGGAGCCAAGAAGAAAAATCTACCAAAAGCCAAGCGAGCAATCTCTGTTGATACCGATAAAACCGGCAAGCTCGAGAACATACAAGTGGAATGCTCCGCTAGCGGCTGTCAAATCTGGACATCAGTAACGCATAATTGTGCTTTGGGTCAGGAAACTTGTGGCGGGCCACCGTTCTACTGCGGATTCTGTGCGGCGAAACAAATCAACTTGATAATAAAACGATTAGAGCAATTGGAAATGGCATCGCAGCATGATCGAATTTCTCAAATTTCTGACAAATCTACTAAGACAGTGAAGGAGCCGCAAACTGTATCGCAGCAAGATGGATTTTGTCAAGTTTATGATGAATCTACCAAGACAGTGACGGAGCCGCAAATTGTTACAACTAATGTATATTCACTCCCCGACACCCCACGTCCCGTCCTTCCCGTCTCGTCCCTCAATACCTTGCATCCATCAATCAAAATCACCTCCACCAACCTCCACTATCCTTCCACTCATAACCTTTCCTCACATCGCTTGCCACCCTCTTTATTATCATTATCCTCTATGTCTCCCGTCGTCAAACCAAATCTCTCCAAATCATCAACTGACAGCTCTTCTATCGTGATCTCACCTACTCACGTCAGTCGTCCTCCTTTACGGAAGCGCTTTGCTTCTCGCGATCGTTGCGTCATTGTTACTAATATCACGCCTTCTAAATCCTTATCTCCACAAGCACGTCTGGACCACGATGTTTCCGCCTTCAGATCCATCCTCTCGTCTATTGTTCCTTCGGATAAACCATCATTTTTCAAGGACATTTCTCCTGTCGCATTCATCCGTCTAAAGAAATCTTCTCAATCTAATCCTTCCCAGCCCCCTCTCCTAAAAATTGTTTTCAAGCATCGCTCTCACGCGTCTTCTGTCCTCTCTCAACGATTCAAACTCATGTCATCTTCAACCACTCAAATTTTCCCCGATCGCGCCCTTTCTGAAATCGCTCAAATCTCTTCAGCCCGCATCGAAAAACGTCGTCGCGAGGAAAACGGCGAAACATCACTCTCCATCCGAAACATAGACGGAAATTTTCAAGTTGTCCACAGCCGTCCAAAAATTCGATGGCGCTCCATCTCTCCTATGTGTCTTCTTCACTAGACTCTTTCGCCACAGCACACTGTTTCCGCCTCGGTCTCCTCAACACTAGATCTATTCTCAATAAATCCGATCTTATCCTCAACGTATTCACCAAGCAATCCATCGATCTCTTCTGCCTCACCGAATCCTGGCACTCAGATTCCGACGACCTTTCCATTCGCCGTCTGCTCTCTGCCGGTTGCTCCCTAGTCGAATCCGCCCGCCCCCTCAGCTCATGCCCTTCTAAATCCTCTAATCATGGCGGCATCGTCGCATTCGCGCGTCACCCAGCGTCTCTTCGCAAAATCAATCCCCCTTTCAGTCCTTGCTCTTTTGAATTGCTCACTTGTCGTTATTCTAACCCGATCACTCTAGATCTCGCCATTGTATACCGTCCTGGTTCATCAGCTCCCACAGCCCTATTTTTTTACCGAACTTGCTGACCTTTCTCATTGTTCTTTGTCCTCAATCCCTTCACTCGTTCTAGGCGACTTCAATATCCGCCTAGACCGCCCCTCTTCCACGGATTCCATCCGCTTCATCAACATTCTATCCAACTACAATTACAAACTAATCTCCACTGCCCCCACACATATACTTGGTGGGGCACTCGACATCATCGCTGTCCCCGATCATTTTACTGCCTACACCTCACTGTCAATCTCTGATCCTGGTCTATCCGATCACTTTCTTATCACCCTTGATCTCACTCGCAACCACACCCCTCTTCACACACCTACAATCCTACGTCGCCTTTGGAGAAATCTTGACCTCTCCCTTCTCCGCTCTGCCTTACTCAAATCGTCTATATCATTACCCACAATGACATATTCATCTCCTCACGATCTCGCCTTTCTTTTCGACTCTGAACTCACATCCACTCTCGATATTATCTTGCCCTTCAAGTATCACCAACGCCGTCGCTTGCACCGTGCCCCATGGTTTGACATGCAATGTCTACTCTCAAAGCGTCGACTCCGCCATGCTTTTCGAGTCTATCACCGCTCTCTCAGACGCGATTTCCGCTCGATCACTCCGTCTTTCCGTGATTCCTATCTTGCTCTTCGCCGGTCTCATCTCAACCTACTACGTACCAAATGCAACTCCTTCTGGCAGCATAAAATCATCACTTCATTCAACTCTAAGACACTCTGGCATACTTTTAACTCAATCCTGGCTCGTTCCTCTACGCCGTGCAACATCAATGCTAATGATTATTCGTCATTTCTCCAGACTAAAGTATCCACGCTGCTCTCTCACACCCCGGTCTCCATCCTATCCCACTCTGCCCCGCCTAGCCTCATCCTTCCGGAACTCTTTCATCTTCTCCCTGTCTCACCTACAGAAATATCATCTGTCCTCATGTCCTTGCCCAACAAAACCTCACCCGCCGATCCCCTGCCTACCCACATATTAAAATCTATATGCTCATCGATATCCCCATTTTTCACAACCTTGTTTAAGTCGTCCATCCGCAGTCGTATCTTCCCTTCACACTGGAAATCCGCAATCGTTCGTCCCCTCCTTAAAAAACAATCGCTCTACCCCTCCCTTCCTTCTAGCTATCGCCCCATTTCGCTACTCCCTACTCTTTCTAAGCTCTTAGAACGCCTCATCTTAATACAAATCAACGCTTATCTCTCCTCATCCAATATGTACCCTCCTTTCCAATCCGCTTTCCGCTCTAATCACTCGACAGAAATCGCATGCATAAAAGTGTACAACGACTTACTCATTTCTCGAGACAAGGCTCTATATAGTGTTCTCATCTCCCTCGACCTCTCCTCCGCATTCGACATTGTCGACCACTCCGTCCTCCTTTCTCGCCTTCGTTATGATTACGGATTTTCTTCCTCCTCCGTAGCATGGTTCGCCTCATACCTATCCGACCGTTCCTTTCGCGTCTGTTCTAATTCATCATCCTCCCCTCCCATCCCTATTTTTTGCGGGGTCCCACAAGGTTCAGTCCTAGGTCCTATGCTTTTCTCTCTTCTGCTTGGCGATCTATCTCCGTTTATTAAACCTTACTCCTTTAAGGTCATGCAATACGCCGATGACATTCTAATCTATGCTCATGCACCCGCACATCGCATACACGATATCAGCATTTCTGCCTCCAACTGTCTTTCTTCTATCTACAAACGTCTCTCCAATCTCCATCTCGTTCTAAACCCCGAAAAGTCCAAAATAATGTGGATCCTCCCCCGTAAACCAAACATATCTCCTCCCATTGTTTCTTTTGCCTCATCGATCATCCCTATAGTCCACAATCTCACTTTCTTAGGCTTCCATTTCGATGATCACCTTTCCCTTAAACCCTTCGTCCGTGACAAGGTCCGCTCGTCTAACTTAATTCTCCGTGACATCCGCCGTATCTGCCCCCTTATCGACTTCCGTCCTTGTATGTCTCTTCTTTCATCGTTTCTTTTCCCTAAAATCGATTACTGCCTTAGCCTTTTCGCCAATTCTCCAAAATCCATCATCCTACCCCTACAACGAATAATCAACACCTCCGTTCGAGTGCTCTTTCGTCTCCGTCGCTTCGACCACACATCCACATATCTTGTTCAACTCTCCTGGCCCACCATCCACATCCGCATCAAACTCCGCCTTCTTCTCGTTACTTTTCGTCTCATCGCTGTCGGCTCCCCATCGTTCATCAACCTTCCTTTCTTAGACGATACTCGCCCCACCTCGCTATCGCTTCGTTCCTGTCATACCCTCTTACTCCACGTTCCTAATTACTCCAACAACTACGGTCTCCGATCCTTCCTCGTCGCCGCCTCACTCGCCTGGAATCAACTTCCTCTCGACGTCCGCCGCGCTCCCTCCTTTATCACATTCAAACACCTCCTCCGTTCACACCTTCTCGACACCTGATTCACAGTCTTTTTTGTTGTGGTCATGTAAGCGTGCGCTGGCACGCATTTGCCACGTTAAAATAAATCGTTTTTTTAAGAAGAAGGGTGAGAAGAAGCGGCCCTAGAATGTATCCTTGTGGTACACCGCAGCTGAGAGGAACCGGCGCAGAAGAGTTGGAGTTGGAGACTATGTGATAAGAGCGATTTGAGAGGTATGATTTGAACCAAGAAATGACATGATACGAGAATCAGTAACGTTGTATTAGACATGAGAGAAGTATAGTGTGAGAGAAATATAGTGATTTATCCTCCGAAGGCGGAGTATAAATCAAGTGAAATTACAAGGCTTACTAGATGTTTGTCAAGAGCAAGAAGTAGATCATTGGAGAGTTTTGTGCATGCGGTCATAGTAGAATGTTGTGGTCGATATGCAGATTTAAAAGGTGGAAACATAGAATTTGATGATATGTAGTTGCTTACCTGTCTGAGGATGATACGCTCGAACAGTTTTGAGATGGTCGGAAGGTTTGATATTGGCATATGGGAGGAGGCGGAACTGGGATCAAGATGACGCTTTTTTAACAATGGGCGAACTATGGCATGTTTGAACGACGAAGGGTAGTGTGATAAATGGATAGACATGTTGAAGACACTTATGAGATAAGGGCTGATGGTGTCAATTAGTAACTTTAGAATGCATGTTGGAGCAGGATAGAGAGGAGAGGTTGAATTGGGTAATCGTGCTAGGGCATAAGATACGCTTTCGGTAGATAAAAGTGAAAAGTGAAACAGTTTAGTATGATGTGGGGCTAGGTAGAAGAAACTAGAAAATAATGGTACGTGGATTGAGGTCAAAGTTCGAGCTATTTTGCGTTGCAAATGAGATGCGAATTCGTTGGAAGAGATAGAGATAGATGTGACGGATTTGTTTCTACCCAAAAGGTTATTAAAGGATTTCCACACGTGTTGATGATTGTCACGCAAAGATGTTTTGCTTTGTCAGTATGAGGAGCATTTTGAGTTCAGAAGATGTCGGTATTTGCGTCGAAATTCGATGTATTCTGAGTAAGATGAGTTTAATAGCTCGGTAATATTACGACGACGGAATCTTGAGTGCATTCGGTGAAGGTGTAGTAAGAAGCGCTTTGCTCTTCGGCAAAGAATAATAAACATTGAAAATACAGAATTCCACTTGTTACTAAAAACGGTATTCCTATATGATGTATTCTTTTCTTTGGACCAAAAACTTTATTTTTATGCGCTAAAGATTTAAATTTAGCTTTCTTAATATCCCAAATCGAAAAGCTACTTTTTAGTAAATTATGTGTGATAGCCTTTTCTCTTTCACAAATTAAGTGATAGTTAGAACAGATAAGCCTGCAATGTAGGTAATGTGACGTAGCAGCGGAAATAAGCCAATTAGTTGGAACGTTTGAAGTCCAAGAACCAATATCTGGCCATGTACCAAATTTTTGATAGATACACGTTTGAAGTATAGAATTTAGCATATGGGTAATAAAATCCTGTGTAACGCAATTCTGAACAACCAAAATACCTCGTCAACATAACGAAACCACTTAACAACTCCATCAATACTATTGACAAAAGAATTTTCCCAATTCCTCATGTATAACTCGGACAATACAGGAGCAAGAGGGTTGCCCATTGCCAATCCATTGATCTGATCCCACATTACAGATTCAAAAATGAAATTGCAACGATTGGTACACATTGTAAGGAGAGTATTCCAATCTTCATGATTAAGAAGAATATCACAAGGTGGGTTAAGAGCTAATATATCGGCTGGAATGTTTATAGTATCAGAGAGCGGAACGTCAGTGTAGAGGGAGGTGATGTCATCTGTAAACAATTAATGTTCAAGAGCGTTATGTCAATTGATTAGACGGGAAAAATGAGGTACATCCTTAATGTATGAGAAATGACTATCAATTATATGAAATCGTAAAGTGGTAGGAATAAACTTTGAAATTTTATAAGAAAAAGTAGATTATGAAGCTACAATTGGTCTTGAAATGTGTTGAACCTTGTGAGTTTTCGGCAATAAGTATAAAAATCCTGGTTTAGCATTTTTTTAAAAGGTAAGATTTAAGAAACTTATCAGAAATTTTTCCTTTAAAAAACAACTGTCGTAGGAATCGATTAAACTCACTTTGTCGAGTAGCTGTAGGATCATTATTTAAAAGAACAAATTTATGACAATTTAGTAATGAAAGACCCATCCGCGTATATTATTCCTTATACAAAACAACAAACTTGTTCTGTTTATCAGCCTTGGACACATAATTTGTTGTTTTGTATAAGAAAGAATATATGCGAATGGGTCTTTCATTTTTAAGTTCTTACAAACAGAACTTATGCATTCTAATTATAATTACGCTCGAATTAAGCTTAAAATTGCAAAGAAACATATATACGTGATATTTACCTCCATATCCTAAACAGGACGGAGTAAACGACAACATTCAAGAGTTAGATTCTTTAAAAGAAAATAGTGATTATTATTCATTACAACCAATCGACAAACCAATCTCTAAAATCAATTATTGTCCAACCAAAACAACGCCTACGACTAATGAACCTTTCTCGAACTTTAACAATAACGATTTTATTGATTTACGACGATACGACGATACTAACGATACAAACAAGACTAATAAAAACATAGAAGATAATTCAAACAAAGAACGTCATGAAGATGAACATGGAACGCCTCTGTAAGCCACTTAGTTAAATCATGTCCATTCACAGATCGACGATTAAAGCTAAACATACGATTGTGCGGAGTGTCATTAGTCTACGTACATAATAGTGAGCGAATTGCATTTAGACTCTCAGATAACACACTCGCCACTCCCGAATGTTTCTATTCAGGTCGTGAAGACGTAATGTGATAGCTTTCCAGAGCACACCGTTTAGTCGTTCCACCTGCCCGTTTCCACGTGGGTTGTCTGGCTACTTCATGCTTTCGAAGGAAATATTGAATGTCAGCGGATGTAAATGCAATGCCAATGTCTGAATGTATTGATTCTAGTGATCCGAATAATGAAAATATCTGTGTAAGACAGTTCATGACTGTATTTGATGATAAATCCTTACAAGCGAAGGCAAATGGATATCTGCTGTATTCATCAATGACATTAAGAATATATCGTGTATTGTTAGAAGCAGGGAGGGGTCCTTTGAAATCGATTGATAGCCGTTCAAAAGGTTTACTCGCTTTGATGAGTTTAGCATCAGGAAGTTTGAAGAACTGTGGCTTTAAATAAGCGCAACTCCTACATCCACTTGATACGAGTTTAACATCCTATAGTGTGTACGGTAGGTTACGTGATTTAACAAAATGCCACATACGTGTTATTCCTGGATGGCAGAGTTGATTGTGAATTTCGATTAGACGTCGCATGCCTATATGATGAATAGTGGTGGTGGCATTACAATCTACTTGGCGTGAAAGAACATCAGCAGCGTGATTTGCAATTCCAGGACGATAAATTATATCGAATTTGAACTGTGACAGTTATAAACACCAGCGTAGCACTTTGTTGTTCTTTATTAGTTTGAACTTTCTTGGCTGCTAAATTAACTACTTACATTTCAGATTATTCCTGTCAGTTCCGCTCGCTACGCTCGCAGATTAAGCTCAATCTATCGATAAAAAATCATGCTTAAAAAAGCGCGATCTCAAATCCCTGTTCCTGATCAAGCATCTTCCACATCGGAATGCAATGATGGTTATACCAGTTTTGAAGTTGGATGAAATTCCAAAGATTGTGATGTATAGACACTTGTTCGTGTTAAAATATACGACCACTCAGTGTATAAACGTAAACAGTTCACATGCGGTTTTTGTACATCACTACGACTACTACAGTTATCCTGCTCCTCTACTCCTACATCACACACGACCACTCAGACCAAGGCTGTTTTAGATGTTTCCCTCGCATCAACACGTGACTTCGCATCTTATAATCCCATTATTAAACCTACTCTCTCACACACTCTTCGTTCAACTACGAACCAAACTTCCATTAAACTTCCTCATTCTAACAATGCTAACGGTAAAGCTTTTCATCTCGTACCTTCTCTTTCCTATTCCTCCCCCAATCTAAATAAATCTCAAACTTCTTTATTCTCTTCACATACTCCTTACTCTACCTCCCACGTATCACTTTCCAATAATCTACATTCTTCCGTAAAAATCATATTCAGTAACATCTCCGATCAACCGATTCAACACTCCACTCCTGTTACACATGCTCCAACCTATCTTAATTCTCCTTACTCTACCTCCCACGTATCACTTTCCAATAATCTACATCCTTCCATCAAAACCATTTCCAGTAACATTTCCGATCAACTGATTCAACACTCTACTCCTGGTTGTTCTCTAGTTGTTCTACTTCGGTTGTTCTCTAGTTGAATCAGCTCGTCAAATTGCCTCTCATACATCTACTGCTTCTAACCATGGCGTTATCTTGCCATTGCTCGTCACCCAATGTCTCTACGTAAAATTAACATTAACATCCGTTACACCCGCTCAAATTACTCATATGCAGATTATCAACTCCTTTCACTCTGGAACTTGTGATTGTATACCGTCCAGGTTCAGTTGCCCCAACAAGGTGATCTCAACGGTGCTTTCGACATCATTGCTGTTCCTAACTGCTTCAATGACTATACCTCCTTGTCAATTAATGATCCTGGTTTGTCGATCAATTCCTTGTCACTCTTACTCTTACTCGTCCCCGTCCTCCTTCTCCGCCTTTACCATTATCTACACCAAGTCGACTTTGGAAACTTCTCGATATCCCTATTCTCTGCACAGCCTTACTCAATTCTTCACTCTTTTCACTTCCTCTTAACTATCTCTCTCCCGATGATCTCTGCATTCTGTTTGATTCTGAACTTACGTCGATCTTGAATAACCTTCCGCCTAGTCGACTTCAACGTTCTCAGCGCTTGCGCCATGCCCCCTGGTTCGATTCTGACCGTAGTTTTTCTAAGCGTCGACTCTGTCACTCTTTTCGTATGTATAATCGTTTCTTAAACGTTCTCCCGACTCACTCCCTCCAAATCTATGTGATTCCTACTTTTCTCTACGCCGTTCACATCTCATTCTTATACGTACTAAAAGTACTCTATTTTGGCGAATCAACTCGAGTCATCTTCCAACTCTAAATCTCATTGGAAAATCTTAAACTCAATTCTTTCACGATAATCTACCCCTTGTAATATAAATCCTGATGAATTTTCTTCTTATCTACAAACTAAGCTATCTAATTTACTTTCCCTACTACCTATAGCCCCCTTGTACTCAATATTCTCTTTAAATACTTTCCTCCCAGAACTATTCCACATTCTTCCCGTTTCGTCTGATGAAGTGTCTTCGGTTCTGCTGTATTACCTAATAAAACCTCTCCTTATGACCCAATTCCCACTCACTTGCTTAAAAATATCTGCTGCTGAATCTTACCCTTCCTAACCACATTGTTCAACTCGTCCATCCGTAGCCGTATATTTCCTTCAATCTAGAAATGCGCCAATGTTCGTCCTCTCATCAAAAAGCAATTTCTCGACTCCTCACTATCATCTTCGTACAGTCTTATCTCACTTCTCCCAACCATCCCTAAACTCCTTGAGCGTATCGTTCTTAAGCAAGTTAATGCATATCTCTTTTCCTCCAACTTATTTCCTTCCTTCCAATCCGCTTTTTGCTCTAATTATTCTACCGAAATTGCATGTCTTAAAGTTTATAACGACTTACTCATATCGCGCGATCATAAATTATGTAGTGTCATAGTTTCTCTTGATATATCGTCTGCTGTTGACATCGTCGATCACTCGATTCTTCTCCATTGCCTTCATCATGATTATGGCTTCTCTTTACCCACTGTATCATGGTTTTCTTCATATCTATCAAACCGTACATTTCGCGTCTATTCTAACTCTTATCTCTCCCATCCTTCGTACATCCCGTCCGGTGTTCCACAAGGCTCAGTATTAGGCCCTATGCTTTTCTCTCTTCTTCTCGGTGATTTGTCTTCGATTTCTCATAAATTTAACTTCTATGTTATGCAATATGCTGATGACATTCTCATCTATGCTCATGCACCTGTTTATCGTATTCACGATCTTAGTGTTTCTGCTTCCAACTGTCTTGTCTTAATTTCCAATCATCTTTCTTCTCTTCGCCTTTCTCTGAATCCTGATAAATCCAAAATTATGTGGATCCTACCTCGACGCCTCGGCTTAGAACCTCCCTCCGTATCGTTAAATTCAACAATTCTTCCTATCGTTGATAATCTCGTTTTCCTAGGCTTCCATTTCGACAACCGACTTTCACTTAAACCTTTCGTTAGAGATAAAGTACGCTCATCTACCTTGATACTCCGCAATCTCCGTCAAGTTCGTAGATTGATCGATTTCCCTTCTTGTATGACTCTAATATCATCTCTCCTTTTTTCTAGACTCGATTATTGTCTTAGTCTATTTTCCAACTCACCTAAATCCACTCCTCTTCCCCTACAACGCATTGTCAACGCAGCCGTCCGAATTCTTCTCCGTCTTCGACGTTTTGATCATACATCCTACCATCTTGCTTCTCTCGATTTGCTTACAATTTATTGTCGTGTTCAAATTCGTCTTCTTATCGTTGCTTTCCGCCTTGTAACTCTTCATACCCCTTAATTTCTCAACCTTTTTTTACTTGATAATTCTCGTCATGTTTACCGTTCTTTGCGTTCCTGTAATTCCCTTCTTTTACATGTCCCAAACTACTCTACCTCCTTTGGACTCCGCTCCTTCATTGTGGCTGCTCCTCTATAGTGGAATCATCTACCCATTCATATACGGCAATCAACTTCCCTGCCGTGCTTCAAACGACAAATCCGATTCCATTTAAAAATTTATCTACTTGACTTTTTCATTTTTGTTTGTGGACTTGTAAGGGTGCAACTTGTACGCATTTGCCACGTTAAATAAATTTGTTTTATTTTTTATTTTACTACCACGTTTTGTGCTGAAGATGTTTTAAAGCTTCTCTGTAAATTAAAACCGGACATCGCTGCCGGTTCGGACGGACGTCCCTCAATTCTTTTAGATAAAGTTGCTCCTCGAATATATTTATGTTTTCCGTATGTTTCAGATTTCTATTCTCCAATCTTGAATTCCTTCGCGTTGGAAGGAGTCCATTGTAGTTCCAGTGTATAAAATGGGAGATTGACAAGTGTGTAAGAACTATCGCCCAGTAGCCTTGACATGTATTATTTGTAAGTTGCTTGAAAAGCTAATAGTCAAAAACATATCCTCTGATTTGGAAAGCAACGGTAAACTCAGACTCACAGCCGGTTTCAGACCAAATAGATCAACAATAAGTAATCTTTTGGTTTCTTCCAACGCATGGCATTCTTCATTAGATGAACGAGTTCAATCTGATGTACTTTTTGTAGATTTATCTCATGCTTTTGATTTTGAGGTCACTTAGTGTTTGTCCTATGTATGTCGCCTGGATTGCAAATTACTTGAGTTCACGCTCTTTCAAAGTACGTGTAGGTGCAGATATGTTCACCTCATTCGTTATTCATTCTGGCGTTCAACAGGGTGCTGTTATCTCCCCACTTCCTTTTATTGTCTATATCAATGATCTCCCAACTGTCATTCGTTCTGATGTCGTAATGTATGCTGACGATGTTAAGATATGGTGGCCTATTAGAGACGGAAGGGACATTAAGATCCTTCAAGATGATCTGACATGTCTAGAAAAATGGACAGCGGAAAATGGTTTAAGTGTTAACCCCTCTAAATGTGCGCATATGTCCATTGGTTCTTCACTAAACTCATCCTATCAGATAGGTTCGATTCAGATAGGCCGAGTGGGTGAATTCAAAGATCTTGGTTTGACGATGACCAGTAGCTTAAAAACTAATGTCCACACTAGATATATTTGTAATCGAGGCTATCGTATTTTATGGATGTTTTTCAAGTCTTTTGATCGGATAAGTCCATCAATGTTCAAGCGACTATTTTGCTCTTATATTCTTCCCATCCTTGAATACGGTTTACCTGTAACTTATCCACAGACTTTAAGGGAATCCCGTGACATTGAGAACTTGTTACGTAAAGGGTCACGAATGATTCCGAATTTATCCAATTTGAGATATGCTGAACGTTTGATATCTCTACGTGTCGGCACATTGAAATATCGCAGATCGGCCATTGATTTATCAACTGCAGTCGAAATTGTTTTCGATGGATTTGGCAGTCTCTCTAGCTTATTATCCGTGAATGATAGATGAGAAACTCGTGGGCATGTGTGGAAATTAATAAAGTTAACTACAAGAATTCCTGTTCACCATCGATTTGCAACCAGGGTAATTAACGGGTGGAATGCACTAAAGTGCCTTGATATCTCTAGTAGTATATCTAGTGATGCTATCAAGAAAGCCATCGAAGTCGAAAGAAGGAATTTGCAACTACTATTTGATTGAATTTTTTGTTGATGTTTTTTATTTTATTTTATCATGTTTTGTAAGCGACACGAGTTTGTAGCTCATTTGCTTCTGTTTGTTATAATAATATTCTTAGTGCTGAACCTTAAGGATACTGATTGCTGATCTGTGATTATCGTAAATGGTTGAATCAATAGATAGTGTCTTCGGTGACGAACTGATTCGATTATGGCCAAGGTTTCTTTTTCAATTGAAGAAAAACTCTGAGAGTTCCTATCAAGAGATCGTAAAAAGAAAACTACCGGTTTCCTTCCTTGTGACAAACAAGCATCGATAGAAGTATCACTTGCGTCCGTTTCCACCGTAAATGGCATCGTGAAGTCAATAGTTTTAAGCGTGGTATCGATTTTCTGTTGTTTGATTTGTTCGAATGCAGATTTGGCTGATGAATTCAAAGGAAACGTTTTTGAATCAATGAGAGGACGCAGAAGATCTGAGAAATTTTGAATCCAATTACTGTAATAAGTGAAGAGACTAACGATTCCTTTCATCGTTTTTGAATTAGTTGGTTCTTTCAAAAGTTTAATCGACGAAACGAGAATTTGATCAGGAGTCTTTTTCCTTTTAATAGTTCGTAACCAATAATGCGGATACACGGGGATGTCATCACACATTGTTGTTCATTTTAGGTGATGTTATATCGTTTGGCTACGCCAAGAAAACGATTAAGATTGTGTTGGTTGTGATTTCCATCTCGTTCACCAATAACCACGTCATCGAGGTATGCGTACGTGTCAGTGAGCTTTTCTTTACTGATAATGTCTGATAGGACACGTTGAAAAACTGCAACTGCGTTTGTTAGCCCGAACAGTAAACGTTTAAAGTGATACAGGCGGCCACTTGCCTCGAAAGCTGTATAGTGTCGTTCTTTGTCTCGTATGACAATTTGATTGTATGCGGATTTTAGATCCAAAGTGCTATAAATGGAATACGGGGTCAATTTGTCGATTAAATCATCGATTTCTGGGAATCGGGAACGCGTTCATATGTGTAAATTTGTTGATTGTCTGAGAATAATCAACGACTATTCTCTTGTTATTATTAGCTATGACTATTTGAGCATGCCAAGGAGACTGGCTTGGTTCAATTATATCATCGATCAGAAGTTACCTTACTTGGCCGTCCATGAAAGTTTCGTCAAGGTGATTGCGTCTTCGAGACTTTTTTGCAATTGGGTGTATACTTTCATCGAGATACTTGAACAGTTGTACCGGTTCAACAATGACAGATCATATAGACCCGATCGTGAAACAAGGTCGCTTCCCATTAAAATTCGTAAGTAATGATGAATGTAGACACAGAAAGGGACGGCCATGGATGATATCTGAACATAACGACGGTAAAACGTACAATTTGACATTATCATAGTGATCCGAATCTATACGGATAGACACGATGACGAAACGGTTCACTTTAGTTGAAAACGAGGTTTCCGCCATTGACACTTTTAGACTAGTTGGCTGAGGTATCAGTTTACACCTCGCTAGGGCCTTAGGACCGATAAGATTTAACGCACTCCCAGTATCAATAATAACCTTCAATGAGTGACCATTTACGACTGCGTTGGTTATTGGAGTTTTGGTTGAGGCGTCGATGAAAGACACCAATGTACATCCCAGTACTGAATGTACGCCATGAAAGGATTTTCCACGCGATTTGCACACTTTAGCGAAGTGTCCCATTTTACCACATTCTCGACAGTTTGCTCTTCTAGCTGGACAATGATTACGACGATGTTCCTTCCACAAAAATAGCAACGTAGTTTTGTCAATATTATATGTTGTATCTTCAGAAGATATATTATTATCTGCATTACAAGTTTCATTAATAACGATCGATTCGGGATGATCGTGTTGTTCTGTCTGTGGCGGATTAAAATGATTTTCTAGGTTTTGAGCAGTCTCCAGGATCCGGGCTAAATCATATGCCTGTGTTTTATCAGTAATAGACGCTACTGACAGTCATTGTCGTATTATAGCAGAATGAATTCCAGCAATGAACGTGTCTCGCAAAAATAGATTACGATGATCCAATGCACTGACAGCCTCGAATGGACAATCTCGATCCAATGATTCTAACAGTCGGATGAATTGATCAATTGTCTGATCGGTTGATTGATGAACATTCCGCAGTTGATGTCTCAAAAATAAATCGGATTTTGATTTCACAAATGCTGCATTCAGAAGTTCAATAGCGTCATTGTATATTGTGGCTTAACGAAATAAGTCAAAAACTTTAGTGGAAACGTGATTGATAAAAAATTAAAAATTTGCAGCTTAGACGGTGAATCAAGACGACAGTCGATGAATGCGCTGAATCTCTGAAGCCAGTGTCGCCATATATGCTCAGCATTGATGCTATCCGGGTTCAGAATCAGTGTGTCAGGTTTGAGGAATTTTTCCATCAACAAGGCTATATTCGAGTTAATCTACAAAATCATAACAAACAAGTTAAATAATATAAACAAAAGGTTTTGTTTATCACGACAATCTCATTTAAATCCCAGCTAGTAAATAAAATTTACATGATATTTATATTCCATATAAATCTCAGCTATCATTATTTGTGATAATAATGATAAAATTACATTAGAAAATGACGAAATTAATGAAAACATTGCATTCTGGCACTGACACTGACGATCTTACCATTCGTCGTCTATTTCGTTCTGGTTGTTCTTTAATTGAATCAGCTCGTCCAATTGTCTCTTCCACATCTACTGCTTCTAACCATCGCAGTCATATTCCCATTGCTCGTCACCCAACGTATCTACGTAAAATTAGTGCTAACATCCGTTCCACCTCGTTATAATTGCTCATATGCAGACCATCAACTCTTTTCCCTCTCGAACTTGTGATTGCATATCGTCTAGACTCAGCTACCAATTCACATATGCTCTTTAACGAGCTTGCAGATCTTCTTTCTCAATGTTCATTATCTTATATTCCCTATTTTGTTCTCTGTGGCTTTAGCAATCGCCTTGATCGCCCTGCTGACTCTGACTATATTACTCTAACTATTTTTTCTGATTTTAACTATAAATTATTTTCAACAAACCCCACTCATATTCTCGGCGGTTTCTCTCGACATCATTGTTGTTTCCAACTGCATCAATGTATATATCTCCTTGTTAATTACTGATCCTGGTTTTCCGGTCATTTCCTTGTAACTTTTACTTGTCATCATCCTCTTTCTCCGCATCCAACATTAACAACGCAAAGTCGACCCTGGAAACTTCTTGATATCCCTATATTTTGCGCAGCTCTACTTAATTCTTCACTCTTTTCATTTCTACTTAACAATCTTTCTCCCGATAAATTCTGCATCCTGTTTGACTATGAACTTACGACTATCCTCAATCATTTTTTGCCTAGTCAACCCCGACGTTTTCAGAGCTTGAACCATTCTCCCCAGTTCGATTATGACTGTAGTCTTTCTAAACATCGACTCTGCAACTCTTTTAGTGTGTTTAATCCCATTACATAAATCCTGATGAATTTTCTTATCTGCGATCTAACCTATCTAATTTACCTTCTCTTCTACTCATATGCCCCTTGTATCCTCTCTTCTCTTTAAATACTTCCCTTTTAGAACTATTCAACCTTCTCCACGTTTCGTCTGATGAAATTTCTTCGGTTCTTCTCTCATTGCCTAATAAAACCTCTCCCTGTGACCCAATTCCCGCTCACTTGCTTAAAAATATCTGCTGCTGTATGTCACTCTTCCTAACCAGTGTTCAGCTTGTCTATCCGTAGCCGCACACTTTCGTTCAACTGGAAATGCCCCTTTTGTTCGTAATCTCTTCAAAAAGCAATCACTCGACACCTATATACTATCTTCGTACCGTCATATCTCACTTCTCCCGACCCTCTCTAAACTGCTCGAGCGTCTCGTTCTCAAGCAAGTTAATGCATATCTTATTTCCTCCAACTTATGTCCTTCTTCCTAAGCCGCTTTTAGGTTTAATTACTCTACTGAAATTGCCAGCCTTGAAGTTTATAACGACTAACTCATCGCGTGAAAAAGCATTATGTAGTGTCATCATAATTTCTCTTGATATATCATCTGCTTTTAACATCGTTGATCACTCGATTCTTCTCCATCGTCTTCGTCATAATTATGACTTCTTTTTACCTACTGTAGCTTGGTTTTCTTCATATCTATCAAATAGTGCATTTCGTGTATGTTCTAACGCTTCTCTTTCCCATCCTTCTTCAATTTCGTTCGGTGTTCCACAAGGCTCCGTATTATTTCCCTTTGTTTTTCTCTCTTGGTGACTTACCTTCGATTTATCATACATTTAACTTCTGTGTTATGCAATATCCTGATGGTATTCTCATTTATGCTTATGCACATGTTTATCTTATTCATTATCTCAGTGTTTCTGCTTCCAGCTGTCTTGTCTTAATATCCAATCACTTGTTTCCCTTCGACTTTCTTTAAATCCTTATAAATCTAAAATTATGTAGATACTACCTCGACGCTTCGGCTTAGATCATCCCTCCGTATCATTAAATTCTGCGATTCTTCCTATCGTTGATAATCTCGTTTTCCTAGCATACATCCCACTATATTGTTTCTCTCGATTTGCCTACCAATTATTGCCGTGTTCATATTCATCTTCTTATAGTGCGTTCGTTTCTAGGTAAATTTAACTGCTAAAGATTTCAGCATTATTGAGGCAGTAAGTCCCAAACTAACGCTTGCTGTTACAGCAAACGTGCGAAATGAGCTGTTTTTAAGTTATATTATACGCTCTTCATATTTCGATTTATTGTGGTATTCATGGTAACTGAAGCATGATTCGACTGATTTTGTTTGGTAAAATGAATTATGTTGATTGAAGATGCAGACATCTATGAATGTCCGATCCATCCTACCACTAAATAGTCAATTACATGCGATATACGTGTGTGTTTCTTCTTGTTTAGTTATCGATACTTGTTTAAATGTGTGACCTTCAGGTATTAGTGTCAATGATAGCTCAATGCCTACAGGATGGCATGCGCGGTTTAGTTGGTTGACTAATAATTCCTTAATTTAAGAACAAGCAGCTATATTAGTTTGTAAAACGAACACTTCTTGAACAGTTAAAGTCATAACATGAGTTTACAAATCAACAAATTAACGTTACAATAGTGAGTTTAAAATCGAACAATAGAGGGAAAAAACTTTTATTGACTTTCCTGCTTGAACGAATGGTACATTCAGTTTACTAGTGTGTCTCAGGTTGTGATAGAAAACAATATTTTGAGAGAATGGAGTTTTAGAATTTGATAGCAAAATTCAATAAATTGTTTAAAATTTAGTAGAGACACCGCTTTCTTCTCGAATATGTTAGATATTATTACTTCCAAAGGTTCAATTTTATAACGTGCATATGTAGTTAACATAAGATACATATGATCAATAAGCAACGATAACATACAGAATATCACGTTATTTTTAAGTTACTATTTTATAATTTTATTACGAGGTCGGGTCGCGGCTTTTGTGATATGTTAATCAAACGAGGGAGTAAAAATCCTTAAATTTGCAAAATATATAGCTCAATTAGAAAATATATGCAACACACAGTTTATTCTCTGTTCACATCGTTTAGTTACAATGTCTCATATCTGTTGCGTCATAATAATTTGCGTAATCAACAATATAAAACAACAAATAAGATTGCAGTCCCCAAAAATTAATTTTAAAACAATGCGATAAATAATATTCTATGAATATAATATATAATATATGATATATATAATAGATGATATATGATATATAATTTATACAAATAATATATTATAAATTATAAATTATGTTTTCTAATTCTACTTCGATCAGATCAATGCTAAGTTGTATCAAATAAAGCAATATAAACATGTAGGATGAAATCATGTTATGAAACTATTTTATGAACCGTTTAAAATGATTTTATATATCTACCTTACTTTCTCACATACATTACCTTCATGCTATTTTTCAATTCTTAAAAATTGTTTAAAAATTTATTTAATTTTAATTAAAACAATTACAAATCTCAATATTTTAATTTTCTAATTTACGAATTTTTAAAGTCCATCCGATTTTTCTAGATTTTCAAATATGGGATCAAACACAAACAGCACGTATGCTTTATCGTAAGCTCGTACTTCAATATTACTTTTTATTTTGTAGAAACGAAGATGATCTCATATCAGAGGAAGTTAACTCGAAGGCAGACTTTTCACAAAAATTAGAAATTGCCCATAGTGATGAACTAATTAACGATATCGGTACAGTATCTTTTAATTTTGAATTAGGACATATGCTTACGTCTATAAGGTAGCATTTTCAACTCTTCTGACTACAGTGATTGTACGATTAAGATTAGAGATACAGAATTTCATCTTCATAAAGCTATTTTGGCAAGCCGTTCTAAATATTTCAGGTATACTTCATAACTGTTATAAATTAAACAGCGTTTAATTTATTTAAAAATATACTAATTGCTGTTATTTCTAACTGCAGTTAGCAATAACTGCAGTTTACATTTGACAATAATTTAAAATAGGAATTACTTCTCTTCGCAATTACTTTTTATAAATTACATCAGCAAATTCTGAAATCCGAGCAATTTCGTTTCAACGTGAAGTCAATAGAAATCTAATGTCTTAAATTTATTTTTCTAAATTTGAAAAGCTTAGAATATCTTAGCCTTATTTGTTCAACGTATCTTGAACAAACACTGATTTATGCTTTACCATTATTTTACCATATTTGGGTTAACGCATCTTTAATAATGTAAATTGAAGAAAGAATGATAATTGAAAATAGATCAATGTAAATTAATAAAAATGTAAATTATGAATGCAAATGTAAAATAATTTACTCAAAATCGGTATCATATATTGAAAAGTAGGTGAGATTCTTTAGTTAAAAGCTCAATGTGAAATCTTAAGAGTTAAAAATTATTAATTAATATGAAAACGCATAATATTTATAAATTGTGAAATTTGTCTGTAATCTTAATAAATAATAAAATTAATTATATAAGATTAGATACAAGATATAATATATTAGATTATATTTTTATAATCTAATAATCTTAAAACTAATTTAATAAGAAAATGTTTACATCAAAAAGTACAGAATACAGTGCGTGTCACGTTATTATGCAGTTGCTAAATATTTTGATCGTCTTCATTTTAGCAGTGACAACGCCCTCAAAACAAATAAACGTGTGAATGAAGAGTACCTTTCATATTGTTAAATATCAGTTTGGCCCGGATGTCCATATCAAGAATAATTTGATGATTATGATTTTTTAATGATTTTGCCGCGCCACCTTATTATGCAAGTTACATGTTTACTAATTTTGGATGGGTAACAGCAAAGATATATCTGATGATGAGAAATATAAAATAATGATAGAGCTTTCCAAAGGGATATGAACTTTGCAAATTTTCAAAATAATCAAACGGGACCATAGGACGGTCAAGCGATTCTTATTGACACAAAATCAACTAAGAACACGGACCGTAAGCAATGCAGTTTCGAATTTTGATTTGCGAACAATTCGCAAAATCAAGTATAAAGTTAGCAAAAATCCATTATCCACAAGCCATGATATATTTGATGCATGCAATTTGAATTATGTACCCAAAAGCACTCGATGTCGAATTCTACGAAACATTGCTTATGTCAAACGTGCATCGGTTTCACCAATTCTAACAACTCGACACAAGCGCTTAAGAGTTTATTGGGCGGAACAAAACCTCAAAACGGATTTCAGTAAAGTCATCTTCACGGATGAATGCCGCGCCACCATGGACGGCCCAGATGGATGGTCAAGTGGATGGGTTGTTCATGGCCTCGAAACCCCTCACCGCATTCGCAGGCAACAAGGTGGCGGGGGGATTATGTTTTGAGCCTGCCATACTAAATGACGAACTTCTAGGTCCAATCATTGTTCCAGACGGCGTGAAAATGAATAGCGAATATTACTGCCGATTTTTGGGCGAAAACTTTATCCCATGGTATGCATGTAAAAATGATGAATTATATGATCGGACAATTTTCATGCACGATAATGCTCCAGCTCACTCCTCGTCAAAAACACATGTGTTTCTTGCAGATCACGGTATTACTGGTGACAGTCTGATGTTATGGCCTCCAAATTCCCCGGACTTGAACCCAATTGAGCATTTATGGGCAATGATTAAGTCCCACGTCTACAAGAACGGTCGCCAGTACTTCTCAAAAGCGAACTTATAGAAATCTATTCAGGAAGGAGCATTTAAATATTACCCGTGAAAATATTAAAAAAACCCACACATTCTGTTGATGCGCGACTATTGAACATAATTCGTACAGATTGACGTCACCTTAAGATGTGATTTTAACAAATAATTTGTCACCTTAAGATATAAATTTTTCTTCGAAATTTCTACAGAAAAACATGCTATCAGCAATTTGTTGTACTCTGACATTATACTGGTTTGCAATTCGAAAAATAAACCCCAGGAGAAAGCATATATTGCGACTTGCATAATAAGGTGGCACGGCAAAATCATTAAAAAAATCATAATCATCAAATTATTCTTGATATGAACATCGGGCCAAACTGATATTTAACAATATGAATGGTACCGTTCATTCACACGTTTATTTGTTTTGAGGGCGTTGTCACTGCTAAAATGAAGACATGATCAAAATATTTAGCAACTGCATAATAACGTGACACGCACTGTAGAGATATATCTGACACAATGGGATGAATTATCACTTTCGTATTCTTGCAGTAAAATTTACTGAAAACAAGGCATTATTTTAACTGTCACTTGTTAATCTTGGTTATCGTTTAAATAATTTTTAGCCACACATGATCTGCTACCTTTATATTTTATCATACAGTAGAGTTATGCATAAAAAGGCAAAGTTTAGTAAGTAAACACGGATTAAATACACGATTAGTCAATTTGTGTCGATTATTTATCTGTTATTTATTTAAAATATTTAGCAACTGCATAATAACGTGACACGCACTGTATAATGCGTATCTAAATATATTAGTAGAGAATAATTTTTTATATTCAAATTAAATATAATCAATTATATTAAAATATATTAAAAATATTTTTTTATTGTATTATTTGTGCAATTTTTACAACTGCTAGGTTTCTTCTAAATTATTAGTTTAAACATTCTCAAGGGCGATGTTTTTTGGTGGTTTGAGCGTGAACAATGGACGTCCAATTGAAATTCACGAGAATGATCCCTCAGTATTTGAACATATACTTCGTTATATTTATACTGGAAGTTTGAAGCTTGTAAATACTGATGTAAGTTTTCATGTTAATAGCGATTTCTAGTAAAATAATTTACTTATTATATCTTAATTATCATATTTTACTTATAATAATTGACTTATAATTTAAGTAATTTAATTTATTTGATTATTAACTTTTTATTTTATTATTTTCTCCGGTTTCATAATGCCAATTGTACAGGAACGTAACATTTACATACCACCTTAGATATGTCGTTTAAGTATTTCTGGTCTGCAGTGATGAAATGATCATTGATGTTATCATTACAATGTTGACAGAAATCGTATTGAATGAGACAATTTCCTGTTTCTGGATGTTGCTTTATATCGATTTGGATATTTCCCCGGTACGTGACGATGGTCCATTGGTTTCTTCGTCAATTGTGGAGAAGACGTGGTGAAGTCCTAGTTCGTTTAAATGGAGCAGGAAGACATTCCGTTAAAGAGGTCTTTCTAGAAAAGTTTTAATTCTACGTATCACAACAGCTTTTGGACCCCTTTCAACGTTTCCGTGCTACTTGTATTTATTATTGTGCCAATGATGGATGCTGCAATATCCCTTGCATTCGTAGAAGTTGTCGTTATATGATCGACATTATGGGATTGCGGTTTAGATATCCGTACATGATGGTGTTTTTAAACAAAACCATACTCGGTTTTGCTGCAATCTTCTCGTCTATCAAATCCCAAAGCGTGAATGTGGCATATCCTATCATCGGTTGAGCCATCTGTGTCTTTTCGAAATCGTCAACGTGCAAGTTAGGTCAAAGTGCTCCATGACAGCATATTCATTGCTCCCAGAGTTGCATTTGCAATGGCAGCAGCTGCTCTAAATCCCTAGAATAATCTGTCAGTCGTTTCAGCAATTATTGAAAGATCATACATGATAACAATAAGATAAATTTGTATATTATATGGGACTACGAGATTTTATTGAAACGAATATTCACGAATACGTGTATCGTCATCGATATAAAGCTCCTCAGGTATCTCTCTATCTCCAGTGTCGGAAATTGTGCTCATATCCTTGACATAGTATAAATCATCGTCGAACGGAATAACAATATCGTGACATTCGCTAAGTTCCTTAATCACTTTACGTTTGCATGCAAGCATCATTAAACAAACGCTTCTATCGGGCATTGAGATTTGTTCGGTTCGATTTTTTTAGCGATGAAAGCATCCCATTCTTTAACAAAAAATTTTACTTCTTAGCGATATGTGTGTCGAGGTATTTCATAACATACATTTGTTTATTTATTGTTTTTGGTTTAAAGCTTTCAACCGAATATATATACATAATTAAATAATGATATAATAATATTAATATATTAATATTTCATATTCTGTGTGAATTTTGATAATCCAGGATTCGCAGCCTAGTGGTCAGGTGCGCAGCCAAGTACGTAGAGCGACATCTCGAATCTCGGATGAGTGAAATTTAGGAAAGGAGAAGAGTTAGTAGTTAGCCTACTGATAAGCCCGGGACCACCACTGTATGGCAGAAATCGGACGGAACGGAAACGGCTATGGCAATGGTGCTGTTAGCAGTCAGTGTGTATGGAATTGGAAGTCATGAAGGTTGGATTCTGTGGCTGATTTATAATACGAAAGTAATCTTGTGTGATCTAGCATCAATTCAATAGATAAATAAACATCCATCACAGGATCACCAGTCCCGATAGCGATCGTGATCCAGGATAGCGATCGCGATCCTGGATCACAATGTGATTCGGCCATATATTTTCTTCAGAAATAATAAAAACAGGAAAATTGCACAAAATGAGATTCAAGACGTTTCGGCCAAGCGGCCTTTATCAATCTAAAACAAAAAACACACAACAATTAGAACAATGCGTCGAACAAAATCTAAAATAATCATCACGTAACTCCTGGTTCGACAAACGGATGCTCAGGGTTGCATCCATCGTGCGTCTCCGTATGTAATCTACCGATTAACTCATTCTCTAGACGAAGTCGAACGTTTTTATCAATTACGTTGGCGTGTACGATACAATAACGGAAACATTCGCTCACACCGTGTTCTATTGCATGACGTAAAGCACCATCAGCTGGATTGCCTGTTCTGTACTGTGACCGTCGTAAGTTAAGTCTCCGCGCCATACCCATACTACTTTGCCCCACATATTGTTTCTTGCGTATTTGGCATGTGCCGACATACGTCATGTTTGGGGTCTTACAATTAGCATCAGATTGTAAATTTATGTAGCCACTAGTTACGCTGCTTGTAATCGTCCGCGCTTCTTCTAAAACCTGGCAAGTTTTGCATCGTTTGTCACCACAAGGTTTACAGCCAACGTTATATTGTTTGCGTGAATTTTTTAAAATGTCACTGATATTCTTTCCTAGTGAATACCACACTCTTAGTTTTGGCGGTTGATTAGTTGAGCATATCGAACGTGCTGCTTTAACGACATCGCGTTGAACATTGTCAATTATCGGATGATATGGCATTACTGCTGTGATCACATCATTTGTTGATTTTATTTTGCCGCCTCTAAGTAAGTCGTTTCGTTTATACCTGCGTACACTATTAAATTGTGTAACTATCGTCGACTTACTATAGCCTCTCTGCAACAAATGTGATTGTAATTCTGTCAGATGCTCCTCGAAATTCTCTTGTTTTGAACAAATACGTCGTAATCTCATCGCCTTTTGTTCGACGCATTGTTCTAATTGTTGTGTGTTTTTTTGTTTTAGATTGATAAAGGCCGCTTGGCCGAAATGTCTTGAATCTCATTTTGTGCAATTTTCCTGTTTTTATTATTTCTGAAGAATATATATATATAAAATAAAAGGTTTGATTCAACCAGGACTGTCTATTACACCTATCTGCTTTTCTCTATATATTGAGAATTTCATGCTTCTACACTGCAAGACGGCGTACCGTTTCGGCTTTGAGAAGCCTCATCAGTTGCAGCAATACAGTGTATACACATGAAAAACATACTATATATAGATTAAAGCAGAAAGAATTCACTATATGCTAATTGCATGACGTAGCTTGCGCTTTCGAAGTCAATGCAATGCAGTGAATTCTTTTCAGTGTAATATACATCAGCGGGATCACTAAATGACCAATATAATAGATTACAAAGGAAACAGCACCGCCGCCTGGGATCCTCGCAGGACCAATATATAAATAAAGGTTTGATTCAACCAGGACTGTCTATTACACCTATCTGCTTTTCTCTATATATAGAGAATTTCATGCTTCTACACTGCAAGACGGCGTACCGTTTCGGCTTTGAGAAGCCTCATCAGTTGCAGCAATACAGTGTATACACATGAAAAACATACTATATATAGATTAAAGCAGAAAGAATTCACTATATGCTAATTGCATGACGTAGCTTGCGCTTTCGAAGTCAATGCAATGCAGTGAATTCTTTTCAGTGTAATAGACATCAGCGGGATCACTAAATGACCAATATAATAGATTACAAAGGAAACAGCACCGCCGCCTGGGATCCTCGCAGGACCAATATATAAATAAAAGGTTTGATTCAACCAGGACTGTCTATTACACCTATCTGCTTTTCTCTATATATAGAGAATTTCATGCTTCTACACTGCAAGACGGCGTACCGTTTCGGCTTTGAGAAGCCTCATCAGTTGCAGCAATACAG
>WNNJ02000855.1:0-70270 GCA_012934845.2 Pomphorhynchus laevis | reverse complement strand
ACTATAACGGATTGGTACAATTATTGCCGAGAGGTACATATTTCGAAATATGATGAAACAATTAGATTTGCGGTAGGTATGCATGGAATTAATGTTTCGACGAACCACGGGTACAAAAATGGGACGTCCTGGTAGAATTGTTCAAATAGATGAATGCAAATTGGGTATGGTAACATTGTCTATGTAATCTACAAAACATGTGTGGTCAAAAATATAGGTCGACGAAAATATAATAGAGGCCGAATGCGTGATGGAACATGGGTCTTGGGACTAATTGAGGATAATGGAGATTGCAGGTATAAAAAGATTTTCGAAATTTCCGTTACTAATTACTTGTAGATTAAAAATGTGTGAAGATAATTTGCGCAATTCGTCCTCATTAGTCCCCTTTATTGTAGACAACGTCAACATGGGTAACCACTATTAAAATATCTTTTAAAATTACTAATTTAATAGGAACAACAATTCATACTGATTTGTGGGGTGCATACTCACAGTTAAAACAACTTGGGTTCGTCCACGAGATTATAAACCAATCCCAAATTTTTTGACCCAATAACAGGTAAATATAATAATTTAAACTGTGTATGCCTAAAGTTAAAGGTGCCCATACCCAACGCATCGAAGGTAACTGGAGACACCTTCGACGTCAACTAGCAAACTCACACAAAACTGACGAGCTTGGCACGCACTTGTCGGAATTCGCGTGGAGACATTGGTGTAGACATAATAACGTTGATTTTTTCGACCAATTATTAAGTGACATCTCTAATATTTATTAAAACCTGTTTTTTTTTTCTGTTACATATTTTAATTACAGTTTAAAATATCGTTTCGAGCCATCCAACACATGCGTTGTCATCACGTAGCGATCCGCTGATCAATGCGTGAATATTCCAAACCATCTGAAAATCGTTCAAACACATTATAATTTCAGTTTTCTCATTATTGAAGAAATAAAACCAGCGTTTAAAATTTTTAAAATTGTTAAAAATAAATTTATTTTTATTCAAGATAATAAAGTAATGATGCCAATTTTTTGTGTATACGTTGATTTGTTGTAAGTTGGAAATAATAAGTTAAAAATGAAGATAGGATATCATACCAAAGTGCTTAAAAAGTATTTTGAAGTTCAAAAAATTAAATTTTGTTTTACAACGTAATACATGTTAAATCAATCTCAAACTTGAAAATAATGTAGATATATGATTTGTAATCGTATTATAATAATATTGCAGTAAACAAACTACTAACAAGGGCAATGGTAAAATTTTAATTATTTTTGTTTTAATTTAAAAAATTTAAATTTAAATTTTTTCAACATACTGAATAAATCAATTCATAAGTTTTTGTGTAAATGTTAAATTGATAGATGGTCGATGTTGTGAGATGAAAAAAAGTATGGGTTATCATATCGATTTTTTTTAGGAAAAATTATTTTTAAGTTCAAAAAATTGAACATTTTCTCTGAAGCGTAATATACGTCGTATCGAGCTAAAACTTATATGTGGTGTAGATACATAATGTGCTATCATTGTGTGATAATTTTTAACTAATCCGAACACTTACTTGAAAAATATTCAAATTTTAATTTTTTTGAAAAAAATTTAATTTTAATTTCAAACTTTACCTACACTATGCTGCAAAAAAATGAAAGATGTTTTTTAAATGTCTTTCGTTTTTTAGAATTTTATTTTGCCTAGTTATGTCCGCCTTTCGGAAATGTTGCCCAAACAATAAAAGTTATCTAAATTATTAAGTGCAATACTTCAGATGAACTGATTAACGAGATTCGTAGTAATATTGCAAATTGGATACACTTTTAAAGAGTAAATAGCCGAAACAATAGTCGATGAAGAATGGAAGCTGTCTGCTAGGCATTCAGCAATTTCAGACTCAGTAAAATAAACAATCACCAGAAGTAATGAAGGTTATATTAGAGAGAAGTATCTTTGAACCTTTCACATATGACCAAAAACGTTTTGGTTGATTCCCAATACAATTTGCAAAACCTTCTTCAAATACTATTGGCTTATAAACTTTCAATCTATTGCAGATGTTGCGCACATGCCGATACTTATCTATGTTTCCAGGATGGGTTCAAGTAACAGCTCACAGAACATTACACAGTTTCAACATTGAACGAAGTTCATCATCAAACCACGGAGGGCGAGTGGAATTAATGAAAGTTCTTCGTTTCGGACGGAACTTATCTGACAAATTTAAGAAAACGTTATAAAGAATGTTCAGCATATTTAAAACAGTAGTAGAACTATATGTGTGAGAAAACATGTTTTAGAAAGCAGCTAAGATATGTTAGGTATCTACCCGAATCTAATTTTATTTGAGATAGCCCAATTTTGACCTACAAATGATCTTGAACACTAATTTAATAAAGAGAACACAGTAATCACTGTTGTCGAAAGGATGATAATACGAAATAGTCGATATCCCTAATACATCTTGTAAATACAAGATCCAGAGTAGCACCGTTGACATGAGTGGGTTCTCTACAATGTTGCACTAAAAACATGGCAACAAGACAAATCACGAAATTGTTTTGATACGCCTGAGTAGGGTTGATACCCATACATATTCCAATCTAAATTTGTAAAATTGAAGTCACCTAAGGCGAACTGTTTTTTAAGGCGGTCTGTTATCAAAATGAAAGATGGAGATCTACAAGCAACACAAACATTTAATTTCAGCAATTGATGATTAACAGTAAAATACCAATACTCATATGATCACTCAGAATCACAAATATATGATATATTGGATAAGAGATCATGTCGAACGAATGCTACAAATCATCCACCTCATATAACAGGAAAGTGATCCGCTCTTATTAAGTTATAAACTACAACATTAAACAGATGATCAGAGATGCCACTATGTAGCCAATATTCTGAAATACAGAATATATCATAATGATTATCAGCAATATGATCGAGCAAGAAAGGAAATTGGGATGGAAGGCTTCGAACGTTTGAGTAACTAATACTAAGCGGATCTTCGACAGAAGATTCTTATGGTCATTGTCGTAAGATGCGATAATGGGGCTAAGAAAATACGTAGAAGTGCGGAGTAAGTATTGCAACCTGGGTAAAGTTACTGATCAAGTCAGTAAGAATATTGCATCGTGTTTTCACAGCCCATCTATTCGAATACCAACAAGCTTCAACTGCACCCACGCCTTTTCTAGAGCGAAATCCAAAGACTCGTCAGAACCGATAGGTGCACCCATTAGTTCTGCATCACAGGCTCTAACCACTTTGGCTGGTGGTATGGCAGCCCAAACCTTCTCGACAGCACGCCAGTCGTTACCGATTATCTTACACTTAGATATATTAAAAGATAGACCCATTGTGGTTCCTGTCTCCTCGATCATCTCGATATCCAGCACCACATAGTCCACAGTACCGCAGAAAACAGATAAACAACGAATAGCCATGGAATCTACAGTCAAGCTGAATAGGAGTAGGCCCGGCGGATTTCCTTGCTGCACGCCCTCAACCGAATCTACAAAGTCGTCTACGAAGAAATGTAGGCTCGGGATTTTCTCACGAACGTTTTTGAACATGATATCGCGACTAAGACTATTAAATGCATTTGAAGTCTAAGTTGTTAAAACATTATTGGAGCTTAAGTGGTGCTGTACAGAATGTCTTCCTGCGTGCACGGCAGCCTCAGTCTCATTTGATACACCGACGCCCAGTTGATGCTGATGAAATTGTCGGCCAAAAGTTCACATGCTCGAATGTTAGCGATCCTTGCGGAAAGTCCTCTTAGTGTGCAACCAATTGCGATCAGCCGCAATCAAGCACATTTCCTCTGTAAGGTCAGAAGTCGACCGCCAAAGATAATAGAACGAATTCAAAAGGAACTGTGCCATCGAGTAAAATTCGACAGAATTGGCATAATGCATTCACCAATAATGGAACAGCCGCACTGCTGCTCACTGTCACGAGATCTTTGAGATGAACTGGGCTCAAACCGTCTGTACCACCAGCAGAGGCATTTGAGAACGAACGAATGGCGTTCGAGACTGATCCGCGCGAGACGACAGTAATGAAGTCTCGAGCATCGCCCGTTTGACTTGTTTCATAACAATCCTGCTCGCCTGCTGCTTGAGACATTTTCGCTGGGTGCATATGCTTCAAATGTTACAATGTCTCAGGGTTGGGCATAACGAATTGTTCGTCGCTGCACCAAAGCCGAACAGCACCCCGAACATCACTATCTTCAATTTTTCCGAAACTCTTTTGCAAAGACTATCATCAGGCCAACTCTCAATAGATTTGCCTGGGCGACGCGTTGAGTTATGTTTCTTTCCTTCAAGTACGCTTTTGGGTGCAAGGAGAATGTTAGGATGGAGCACGGAAGCCTCTTTTATTTTACTCACCAACGAGCAATGGCGTGTTGTGTTTTTGGCAGATGAATCAGTTAAAAGACGAATTACCGACTTAGCGAATGTCAGTAAGGCAAACTAGGCGTCAACAGTTGAAGAATATGAGATAACCGCTATTACGAGCGAGTGAGGGAGTTGGCTACAGCTGGCCTAGCCGCGCGCGGGATTCTTTGAATAATTCGAAAATTACTCTGTAACATTTTGACGGCAGCATCGTTGTGATCGGCACAGTTTACCGGCCCAATCTCGATATAAGACGGACCTGCGGTAGGAACATTACATAACGGTAATTGACCGGAGCCAGCGCAACCGTGTCCTATGCCATGTTATCGAACTAGACTGACAGAAGTAAGCGAAAATGTCGGGTGGCAAACTTTGCATTCTCCTAGCTTGAGGGGAGGTCGCTGCATACTTGGTAAACTTGAAACAGTTGAGCTGCCATCAATATTCCGCGGGATAGCATCATCAACTTGAGTATTTCCTTCACATACACAAGTGTTCCTAGCAGACTCGCCAGCATTGTCATGGTAGGTTGCGTCCGCTTGATCACATATAGGTGTTACATCGCTCCCAACATACGCTTCTGAGGTGGCGTCCGCTTGATCACATATAGGTGTTACATCGTTCCCAACATACGCTTCTGAGGTGGCGTCCGCTTGGTCACAGATAGGTGTTACATCGCTCCCAACATTCGTTTTTGTTCGCACACGGGAGCGTATTTGACTAGTGTTTACCCGGAATGATGAACAATGCGTCGACCTCGCTTCATACTTTTGATGCGAGCGAAGCGATATCCGTTGTAATTCTCTCGCCTACCAACTGTTTTGTTTTCGATTCATCTCGGTTGTTGTTCGCTGGTTTGTTCGATTTTGCAGCTCGACGAATTTTGTAAGTATTTAAAACCAAGACAATTTTAACATGGAATGTTTCGTCAATTGGAATGCTTCGTCAATTGTAAATGTATTGAATTGTAATTGTAAATGAATTTTGTAAGTATTTAAAACCAAGACAATTTTAACATGGAATGTTTCGTCAATTGGAATGTTTTGTTCTGTTATTTATTGTAAGTAGTTATAACAAAAGAATTTTTAGCATTATTTTCAATGCTAAAAAATTTACTATATATTTTATGCTAGAATTTATTAATGCTAGAAATATACTATTTATAATACTAGAATATTTAGCATTATTTTTTCAGCATTATAAAACTTGAATTAAATTTATGAAATTGACTACTTAAAATGTTATTGTTGCTTTACGTTATTAATGAAAAACTAAGAGAGAAAACTAATAGAGTTTTAAAGACAGAAATATCATACAATTTCAAGATCAGTGGTTAATTACGCTCATCGATAATTTATTCCTCCAAATCGATAATGTGTACACAACGAGCAACGAGCGTCGGGTACCGAGCATCGAGTAACGTGCATCGAGCAACAAGCATCGAGCATAAACACGAGCATCAAAACACGATCAAACATATTACAATTAAATATAATTACGAACTCAAACAGAAGGAAGGATAATGACTTCTTATTCTCATTGTTGTGCATATAACACACAAAACGCTTGCTGCAAAAATTGCTCATATGTGAAATCAAATCGTGCACGTGCTGACTATTTGTCAAATGATAGGTCTGCCAAATGAAATAGCCTTGTCGTTCCACGTAGTGCTGATAGAGAGAGTTATTTTTGAAAGGTTTTTCTGCGGTCAGTGCTCGGCAGAACGTCTAGCCAGTAAAGAGAGAAATTTGTAAACAAATTATATAATTAGAGTGAGAGTGTAACGGACTCCGGGATCCAGGATTTAATGCTTCCATACAAGTATTTTTAGTAAACTAAACCGGAAAAGGTAAAGATCAAAATTATTTTCTTTATTAAATTGTACAAATCCGAGCTTTAGCTTTCGGCGATACTGCCTTCTTCAGAATGTAATTGTACAAATTTCTAAACTAGTTTAGAAATTTGTACAATCACATTAATAGAAGATGTAGAGAGCAAAAAATGACGTATGTCAATGCCATCGGATATAGACTCTACAATTGTAGAATTTGGTTTTAGTCATAGCGGAGAGTTTGCTACCGACACTGTCGGTAGCAAACCGACAGTTTGCTACCCATCGTTCTTTGCTACCGACGCTGTCGGCTCCCCGTTGTTCATCAACCTTCCTTTCTTAGACGATACTCGCCCCACCTCGCTATAGCTTCGTTCCTGTCATACCCTCTTACTCTACGTTCCTAATTACTCAAACAACTACGGTCTCCGATCCTTCCTCGTCGCCGCCCCACTCACCTGGAATCAACTCCCTCTCGACGTCCGCCGCACTCCCTCTTTATTACATTCAAACACCTCCTCCGTTCACACCTTCTCGACACATGATTTACATTTTTGTTTTGTTGTGATCATGTACGCGTGCGCTTGCACGCATTTCCCACGTTAAAATAAATCTTTTTTATAAGAAGTATTATCAATCAGAAAACTCATCTTTCCCAGCCGAACGATACGATTATTTCTAATAACATAGTGCTTAGACGGATGTTTAGTTCTCGTAACCTTAAGTTGGGCAACAAGTGCTTTGCGGGCACATTGCCCAGTAGGCGAGAGATCAGGATATACAAAAACCTGCTTATCATCACTATTTTTTAGGTGCTTGCTGTTTCTGAGGATCGAAGCTGAAATAAACTCGTTAGTAGTAAGAAGGAGCCGTGGAAGACAGTCATTCTTAAGAGCTTTAAACCTACGCATACGCAATGGGACATCTCCAACCTCTACACCGATTAAAGAAATCATTTTCCGTATTTCATTCTCTTCCGCTTATGATACTGGCAAACCGCGAATATTAAAATTAGCAGGGGGTCTAAAGTCTCTCTCCGCTTCTTGCAAAATTTTCAACGGAGAAGCGTCCTTATTAATCTGCGATGTGGCAAGAACCGATCGAGTAAATTCAAACAGTAAACGGGTCATCAAACCATCCAGCTGAGTTACCAAACGAAGCTCACCAAAGGCAATCAACAGTCCGACCCAATAAACTGGAAGTTACACCGGATAACAGTGATAGTAGCAAGACGTTTAAACTCTGGAAGCGATCATTCACCTACTGTCTATCTACACAACCCAATGTGAACAAATTAAAGTATATTATGATGCACGTCGGTGTAAACGTGTACGAGATTATGGAAGATTGTACGGAATTGGTCAAGAAGCCAAATGAGATTCTGGATCGCCATATCCTATCCACACGTGCTCAACGTCACGATGGGGATATAGTGTCATTTATTCACTCACTAAAAGCATTGGCCAGAAACTGCAATTTTCAAAACGCCAGCGCGGAGGAGTTTAGAAACGAATTCATACGCGACTCTTTTATTCGAGGAATGTGCTCGAACACTATTAGACAGCGTCTGCTTGAATTTAGTGACCTAACATTACAAAAGGCAGTCGACGTAGCAAAAACACTCCAAACCGCGCAACAGAGTGTCGGATTATGTGAGTCGAACAACCGAATCGAAATAATCGATCAACTATCTGCCGTTGACATTAGCAATTATTCTAACTCTTATAACGAGACGATAGCAATCGCAGATCAGATCAAATCACAAACTACAGACCAAACGGACGCAAACTGTCCCAGAATAAATCCTGCCAAAAGGAATTACTATTTTTGCGGAGGGCTACAACATGCCCGAACTCGTTTTCCACCAAACACAATATGTAATACGTGCGGAAAACAAGAGCACTTCGTATGTCTTCGAAGCGAACAAATCGTTTTCAATCAACTTACTTCTTCAGCTGCAATCTTCCTTGCATATACTCGAGGTCCCGACACAAAACAATTACTGACAACATTGTCAATACAAGGAAGATACATATCAGCGCTTGTGGATACTGGTAGCTCGTTAAACTTCATCAACAAACGGGTTGTTGATAAACTTAACACTGTAGTGATACCATCAGAGACAATAGTTCATCTTGCGTCTTCCGTATCAAAGCGGGTACTGGGACGTTGCGAGTTGGATTTCGAACTTCTCGGTATTTATCATTCGGTTTCTACGTTCTATATCTTACCTAACCTATGCGAAGAAACAATACTCGGTTTACCATTTCTAAGTAGACACAAAAGCTGTAATATTCATTTTGGTGGATCAATGAACGAATTGAAAATGACTGTTGCTAGTATAAAAACAAATAATACACCAAAATTATTCCGAAATCTATCGAACGACTGTCGTCCGATCGCCTCAAAAAGCCGACAATTCAGTAAAACTGAATTGATCAAGAAATCATGTTGATCAAGAAATCAACAGAATGTTAAAAGCAAAAAATATTGAAAGGAGTTTCTCTCCATGGCGAGCACAGATCGTGATCACACAACGAACAAACGGAAGAAAAAGACTGGTCGTAGATTTCTCTCAAACTATAAATCGCTTCACTTATCTGAACGTTAATCCTCTCCCCAAACTTCAGATTTGGTAAACGAAATATCCGAAAATTGATACCTCTCACAACTTGATCTAAAAGAGGCATACTATCAGGGGCATATATGTTCTCAATAAAGGTCTTTCACAGCTTTTGAGGCGTGTGAGCAGCTCTACCAATTTTGTCGCATTCCAATGAGTGTCACAAACGGGGTAGCAGTTTTCCAGAGGTTCCTTAACGAAATTATAAAAACAAACAACCTTTCGGGGGGTTTACTCTTACCTCGATGACATAGTTATTGTTGGGAAAACATGGAGCGAACACGACAATAACTTAAAACTGTTTGAATTATCACCATCTAAGCAAGGGCTAGAAATAAACCGAGAGAAAAGCAAATATCGTCTAACATCCATTAAATGTCTCGGCTATGAAATATCGTACAATATACTACGACCAGATACCGATCGCCTGTGTGCCGTAAAAAGAATTAAAATTTCGAAAGACAAGTTAACACTACAATGCTTGATGGGATTTTTCGCATACTATAGCAAATGGATTAAGAATTTTTCAGCGAAAGTCGCTTCACTCACCGGTGCATACGTGGAATTTCCATTGAATAAAGTAGCACGAAAGGCAATTGACGTATTAAAAGAAGATATAAGCAATGTCATCGTACATACAATAAGCGAGAACGAGCCTTTTACCATAGATACTGATGCTTCCAAACATTCTATCAGTGCCATCTTATTCCAGCAGGACAGAAGTGCCGCTTTGGCAACAAAGCTTGTATATACATTAAAACATCAAGCGTACGAGGATAGGCTTCGAGCGCTGAACATACAGTCGGTAAGCAATCTTCGGGACTTAAGAGATATGTGCCTAGTTTGACAAATACTGCATAATAAACAACACGTTCTAAGATCCTTAATTGATTTTCGAACTTTTAACAATTTGCGAGGGCATTCCTATTGTCTCTATCGCCGCAGAATTGTACGCTACAGAACAGTTCAATTTGGCCAGAGTTGTAAAGTTACGGAAAGCTCAAAGCGAGCAGATTATCAGCTTACCATTAGTCCACGTTATTTAAACGCCACTTCCTCCAACTTAACAGTAAACAATTTTGTTTTATTTTTAGAACTTGGGGCAGTTCTCGTGATATTTTCAAAATTAATAATAATACAAGTTAATCGTTGTTTGGAGACTTCAACGCTCGTTTTGTATCATCAATCCTGGAGAAGCTTTATCAGTTTTATACGTACATTAATTCTATAATTCCAAACAGCCATGTTCCACAGGGAAAATGGTTTTACGAAAATGGTTTTACGAAAGATGGTCTTAAGCTTTCAAGTTATTCAATAAGTCTTTTATTTTTTGAAAAGTATAAATTTCGGTGAAAAATTTCATTAATTTATTCGTTTTTATTACGTTCTTATTCCAGTAAATTATCAGCACATATTTATAATCGCTGCAACCTAGACCAGTGTGGCCATTTAATGGTTCTTCAAAACCATTTAATCGCGCTTAATAAGAAATTTCGCTTTTATATTTTCAGAAATAATGAATTTTGAATGTTTAGAAATAATATAATTATATTATTATTAGTATACAACAGCTGATATGCGGTGGCTCGTTTGGCTGGATCTCAATGTAAAAAAAGTACAATGTCAGTAAAACAAAAAAACCAAATCAGGTTCGACTTCCTATGAGAGCGATACACTGTTCAACGCACGCCGAAATTCTCGGATGTTCCTGCATTCAATTGCAGATGACGAAAGCCTGTTCCAACTGTTTATTACTCGATCTCTGATATCCTGATAGTGTCGATGGACTTTTCTACGATGTTTGAGCGTTAGTTGATGTCTACGTAATTGCTCGGAGTTGCGTAGGCAAAACATGAAGTTGAGGGGATGAGTGGGCGATAAAATTGCCCTCCATACCAGCATAAGATCAGCTTTTACCAAACTTTCACAAACCGTTGAAACACCTAGGATTTCTAACTTCTGGTCAAACGGCAGGTCTTTGACAGTGGGAACAAGACGAGTAGCCGACCGGAGAATTGATTCGTAAGCTACAATGTTCTTGCACATATGTTGATACGCTGCGGGAGATGCGTATAGCATTCGAGATTCGATGAGGGCCTTGTATGTTATTATGCGTCGCCATGTAATGTGAATGCCGAAAGAGCTCCTTGTAAGCTGTCTTGCAAAACATCTAATGATAGTTCACGAATTCCTTTCCTACATAGACAGAATATTTCATGTCAATTTATCATAGTGACGTCAAACATGTCTTACATTTAATAATAACAACAATTTATTTAAAATGGCAAATGCTACCAGCTGCACGCTTACAAGTCCACTAACAAAAAAATGAAAAAGTCAAGCAGATAAATTGTTTAAATAGAATCGGATTTGGCGTTTGAAGCACGGCAGGAAGGTTGATTGCCGTAAATGAATGGGCAAATGATTCCATGATAGAGGAGCAGCCGCCAGGAAGGAGCTGAATCCAAATGAGATAGAGCAGTTTGGGACATGTAAAAGAAAGGAATTACATGAACGCAATGAACAGTAAACAGGACGAGAACTATCAAGAAAAGGAAGGTTGATAAATGAAGGGATATGAAAATCTACAAGGCGTAAAGCAACGATAAGAAGACGAATTTGAACACGACAATAAATTGTTGGCAAATCGAGAGAAGCAAGATGGTAGGATGTATGATCAAAACGACGAAGACAGAGGAGAATTCGGACGGCTGCGTTGACGATGCGTTGTAGGGGAAGAATATTGGATTTAGGTGAGTTGGAAAATAGACTACGAAAATAATCGAGTCTAGAAAAAAGGAGAGAAGATATGAGAGTCATACAATAAGAGAAATCAATCAATCTACGAACTTGACGGAGATTGCGGCGTATCAAGGTAGATGAGGGTACTTTATCTCTAACGAAAGGTTTAAGTGAAAGTCGGTTGTCGAAATGGAAGCCTATGAAAACTAGATTATCAACGATAGGAAGAATTGTAGAATTTAATGATACGGAGGGAGGTTCTAAGCCGAGGCGTCGAGGTAGGATCCACATAATTTTGGATTTATCAGGATTCAGAGAAAGGCGAAGGGAAGAAAGATGATTGGAAATTGAGACAAGACAGTCGGAAGCAGAAACACTAAGATCGTGAATACGATAAACAGGTGCATGAGCATAGATGAGAATGCCATCAGCATATTGTATAACATGGAAGTTAAATGTATGAGAAATAGAAGACAAGTCACCGAGAAGATAGAAAAGCATAGGGCCTAATACGGAGCCTTGTGGAACACCGGACGTGATGGATGAAGGATGGGAGAGAAGAGTTAGAATAGACGCGAATGTATGGTTTGATAGATATCAAGAAAATTATGATACAATGGGTAAAGAGAAGTCATAATCATGACGAAGGCGATTGAGAAGAATAGAGTGATCGACGATGTCAAAAGCAGACGATAGATCAAGAGAAACTATGACACTACATAATTTATGATCGCGTGATATGAGTAAGTCGTTATAAACTTTAAGACAGGCAATTTTAGTAGATTAATTAGACAAAAAGCGGCTTGGAAGGGAGGAAATAAGTAGAAGGAAAAGAGATATGTATTAACTTGCTTGATAACGAGACGCTACAAGGAGTTTAGAGAGGGTTGGGAGAAGTGAGATTAGACGGTACGAAGATGGTAGTGAGGAGTCGAGACATTGCGTTTTGATGCTTTTTGCTTTCCAAATGGAAGGAAATTTACGGCTACGGATGGACGAGTTGAACAATGTGGTTAGGAAATGTGAGATAGAGGAGAAGATATTTTTAAGCAAGTGAGTTGAAATTGGGTCAGAAGGAGAGGTTTTATTAGGTAATGACAGCAAAACCGAAGAAACTTCATCAGCCGAAACGGGAAGAAGGTGGTATAGCTCTGGGAGTGAAGTATTTAAAGAGAATGGAGGGTTTAAGTCGGCTATGGGTAGTAGGTAAAGTAAATTAGATAGCTTAGTTTGTAGATAAGAAAATTCATCAGGATTTATATTACAAGGAGTAGATGATCGTGAAAGAATTGAGTTTAAGATTTTCCAATGAGATTTAGAGTTGGAAGATGACTCGAGTTGATTTTGCCAAAAGATAGTACGTTTAGTAGTTTAAGAATGATATGTGAAAGGCGTAGAATAAAGTAGGAATCACGGAGATTTGGAGTGAGTGAGTTGGGAGAACGTTTAAGAAAGCGATTATACATACGAAAAGAGTGACGGAGTCGACGCTTATAAAGACTACAGTCAGAATCGAATTAGGGAGCATGGCGCAAGCGCTAAGAACGTCGGAGTTGACTAAGCGGAAGGTTATTGATGATAGACATAAGTTCAGAATCAAACAAAATGTAGAGATCATCGGGAGAGAGATAGTAAAGAGAAAGGGAAAATAGTGAAGAATTGAGTAAGGCTGTGCAGAGAATAGGGATATCGTGAAGTTTCCAGGGTCTACTTGGTGTGGATAATGGTGGAGGCGGATATGGAGGATGGAGATGAGTAAGAGTAAGAGTGACAAGAAAATGATCGGACAAACCAGATCAGTAATTGACAAGGAGGTATAGTCATTGAACACCGCCGAGAATATGAGTTAGGGTTGTTGAAAGTAATTTATAGTTAAAATCATTAAAAGGATTAGTTAAAGTGATAGAGCCAGAGTCAGCCGAGCGATCAGGACAAATGTTAAAGTCACCGAGAACAAATGAAGGAGTATAAGACAATGACAAGTGAGAAAGAAGATCTGCAAGCTCGCTTAAGAACGTATGTTAGGGGCAGCTGAGCCTGGACGGTATACAATCACAAGTTCGACAGGGAAAGGAGTTGATGATCTGCATATTAGCAATTCGAAAGAAATGGAACGGATGCTAGCATTAATTTTACGTAGAGACGTTGGGTGACGAACAATGGCAACAATACCGCCATGGTTAGAGACAATTGGACGAGCTGATTTAACTAGAGAACAACCAGGGCGACATAGACGACGAATATCATGATCGTCAGAGTTAGAGCGCCAGAATTCGGCAATGCAGAGAATTTCGATAGATAATTGATCGAAGATATCAAGGAGCAGATCAGCTTTATGAAGAATCTTCTACTCTCTACAAAGAGTAGAAGATTCGTAACGCAGTGTAAATTCAACATCAGCATTGACAATGTTTATCCATATTTATCTACTATCTATTTATTTTATCTTATGAATTGTTTCACCATCTCTACATAAGGACATCCCTTATCCTTTTTCTGCCTTATAAAACAACAAAATATGGCAATCTAACCTTTCCATGACGAAAACTCAAATAATCTCAAGGCCCATTTGGGAATGCAATAAGCTCGTTCTTTCCAGCATTTGGACTCTTACTACTAGAAAATATTACTTTGAGTATTATGCATACTTAGCAATTATTGAATCGTATCTAGATGTTTGGGCGGAAAATAATTTACATTTGTCGTTCAAAGGTATAGTTGATATCTAAATACAGATATACACACAATCGATACTAGTGGTTTAATATAATAATATATTATATAATTTGATGATATTTTTGATACTCTAAAAATATCATTAAACAGAAAATAGTAAAATATATAAATATAATATATAATATAATATAGTGGATTATATTAATCCACTATAATAGTGGATTATAGTGGATTAATATAGTGGATTATATAATCCACTATATTAATATAATATAGTAGATTATAATATAATATAGTGGATTATAATATAATATAGTGGATTTCATTTCGTTGTGGACAACAATCTTCTGAGTCTTTCAAACAAATTAGGAATAGATTTACCGCTCTCAAGATAATAAAGCGTCGTCAGTTTGAGGAGAAACTGAGTTCTATGGATGGCAAGGCTCTATTCTCTTACATTCGCAAAATCAGGGGCTCGAATATTCCACTAGTATCGTTGAGGGATGATTCTCAAGGCGAGGTCACGTGTAAAAGTGTCATGGCAAACTTATTTGCCCAGGAGTTCTCATCGATGTTTTGCTCTTCGCGGACATTGTGTAGTTCTGAATCAGAAAAGGCTTCAGATGCATTCGACCGATCTAATCTGTCGTTTTGTGCTGAAGATGTTTTAAAGCTTCTCTGTAAATTAAAACCGAACATCGCTGCCGGTCCGGACGGACTTCCCTCAATTCTTTTAAATAAAGTTGCTCCTCAAATATATTTATATGTTTTCCGTATGTTTCAGTTTTCTATTCTCCAATCTTGAATTCCTTCGCGTTGGAAGGATTCCATTGTAGTTCCAGTGTATAAAATGGGAGATCGACAAGTGTGTAAGAACTATCGCCCAGTAGCCTTGACATGTATTATTTGTAAGTTGCTTGAAAAGCTAATAGTCAAAAACATATCCTCTGATTTGGAAAGCAACGGTAAACTCATTGACTCACAACACGGTTTCAGACCAAATAGATCAACAATAAGTAATCTTTTGGTTTCTTCCAACGAATGACAGTCTTCATTAGATGAACGAGTTCAATCTGATGTACTTTTTGTAAATTTCTCTCATGCTTTTGATATATTTCGGCATGATCGACTCATTCACAAATTGAGGTCACTTAGTGTTTTGTCCTATGTATGTCGCCTGGATTGCAAATTACTAGTTCACGCTCTTTCAAAGTACGTGTAGGTGCAGATATGTCCACCTCATTTGTTATTCATTCTGGCGTTCCACAGGGTGCTGTTATCTCCCCACTTCTTTTTATTGTATATATCAATGATCTTCCATCTGTAATTCGTTCTGATGTCGTAATGTATGCTGACGATGTTAAGATATGGCGGCCTATTAGAGACGGAAGGGACATTAAGATCCTTCAAGATGATCTGACATGTCTAGAAAAATGGTCAACGGAAAATGTTCTGAGGGTTAACCCCTCTAAATGTGTGCATATGTCCATTGGTTCTTCACTAAACTCATCGTATCAGATAGGTTCGATTCAGATAGGCCGAGTGGGTGAATTCAAAGATCTTGGTGTGATGATGACCAGTAGCTTAAAAACTAATGTCCACACTAAATATATTTGTAATCGAGGCTATCGTATTTTATGGATGTTTTTCAAGTCTTTTGATCGGATAAGTCCATCAGTGTTCAACGACTATTTTGCTCTTATATTATACCCATCCTTGAATACGGTTTATCTAACTTATCCACGGACTTTAAGGGAATTTCGTGACATTGAGAACTTGTTACGTAAAGGGTCACGAATGATTCCGAATTTCTCCAATTTGAGATTTGCTGAACGTTTGAAATCTCTACGTGTCGGTACATTGAAATCTCGCAGATCGGCCATTGATTTATCAACTGCAGTCAAAATTGTTTTCGATGGCTTTGGTGGTCTCTCTAGCTTATTATCCGTTAATGATAGACGAGAAACTCGTGGGCATGTGTGGAAATTAATAAAGCCAACTACAAGAATTCCTGTTCACCATCGATTTGCAACCAGGGTAATTAACGGGTGGAATGCACTAAAGTGCCTTGATATCTCTAGTAGTATATCTAGTGATGCTATCAAGAAAGACATCGAAGCCGAAAGAAGGAATTTGCAACTACTATTTGATTGAATTTTTTTGTTTGTTTTTTATTTTATTTTATCATGTTTTGTATGCGACACGAGCTTGTAGCTCATTTGCTTCTGTTTGTTATAATAATATATGTACAGACTTAGCCATAAGGCTTAAAGCCGATTACACAAGACAAAAAAATAAAAATAAAAAAGATCAACTAAATGGGTAACTTAGAATAGGTGATAAATCAGTCTGATCACATAGTGTCATGATATTTCACATAAAAAATGTTATCAACTACTTATAATCATTTACTAACTATTTATTGTAGATCTGTTGAATAAAAACCCTATTTACGTGCATTCGATTTACTCGATTACGACATTATTCAACATATTATTGTATTCGACGAAATGGACAAAGTCTTGGTACCTAACATGCTGTCAATCCATCCAGACGATAGCGATTCCCAAGAACATTGGGCACATTGGAAACGGAGACTTGTGAACTATTTGTCTTTGCAAGCAGATTCTTCACAGGATGCTAAACTTTTTTTTTCTCTTATAAACCAGGTATCTACAAAAATATTTCGACTTAAAAGATTGCACAACTTTCAATGACGCAATAAAGATACTTGATTCCGTTTTTACAAAGCCAGTAAATCTAATGTTCAGTCGCTTTCAATTACATACATGTCGTCAGGACCCGTCAATTTCCATCGAGAAGTATATACGCCAGCTGCAACAACTTGCAGATTCATGAGACTTCAAACTAGTAGATGTGATAGCAAATCGAAACGAACATATAGCCGACACATTTATTCAGGGTCTACATAGTTCTTATATCAGACAACGATTACTAGAATCTCGCAAATCCGATTCGAACGATTTGATTTCAATTACCAAATCCATCGAAACGGCTAATTCACAAGCAGCTGTGTTCTCTTCAATAGAACAAACCCTAGCCAGCCTGACAGCTAAACTAAATTGAATCGATAGCACAGATGACTCGACGAATAATCCTAATCTAGCCGTGGCCCAACGATTTTCTGAAAATACAAACAGGCTTAACAACAACACACGATGCTACTTTTGTGGTCGAGTATATCTTCCGTGTATCCAATGTCCAGCTCGAAACTCTGTTTGCCATACGCGTGGAAAAACTGTACACTTTTGGTCATCATGCAAGTCAAGAAATAATAATAAACCGACTAACTTCTCTGCTGCTCTGTGCTCAATTAATGATTCCGACCAATTAATATTTAACAACCTTCAAACAATCTCAATTGATAACAATAACCTTAATACTCTTGTTGACACTGGAAGTAGCGATAACTTCATGGATGAATGTGTAGCAAACTCCCTAACACTAAAACGAATATGTTGCAATAAAAGTGTTCAATTAGCTTCATCTTCCCGTTTCGTTCTTGTACGTCATGCTTGCAATGTTACAATTCATTTCATGGATAGAGTATTCGCAAATACTCGATTTTTTCTATTGTCAAGTTTATGCTCACCTGTGATTCTTGGTCGAGATTTTCTAACACGACTCGCGCACGTTACTTTTCAATTTAGTGATCGAAAACCTGGCATCACTTTTACCGATTTATTCACATCTGATGCAATGCATGCTGATCCGATTACTTTTTTTCCTGATATACCAAAAAATCTACATCCAATTTATACCAAATCTCGTCACCAAACCCACGAAAATGCCAAGTTCATCAGCACCGAAATAAAACTACTGTTGAAGCGAGATATTATTAAAGAGAGTCGGTCGCCGTGGAGGGCACAAGCTCTAGTTGTTCTAAATCAAAGAAAAAAACCGCTAATAGTAATAGACTATTCTCGTACAATCAACAAATACATGATGTTGGATGCCTATTTAATAACAGTCGACTTGTCAAAAGCATATTATCACTATCCATTAATTGAAGAAGATAAACCGTACACAGCTTTTGAAGCTTGTGGTAAACTTTACCAATACAAACGTATCCCATTTGGATTGATTTCAGGCAAATTTTGAGTGCTTTGATTCAATTCATTATTGTCGATCGGATCGGCGGGGCCATTGCTGCATAATTATTTGAACCGTGAAGCATATTCAACAGGTTGATTATGTTCTTGCGTGTCTTTATCCGCTTCTCGAAATCGAGCAATCTTTCATATCGAAACATTTAATTCCTTCTGAGTATCATCACTAACCGTGGCGTAATTTCCATTTGTCCCGACCAGTTTTACCTGTCGAAAAGATCTGTTCTCCCACGATGGCTCTTCAGCAAGAAGAACCGTATTTCCACTTTTCATCAATTGCGCTAAGATATCATAATTTAAGGAATTATGCTTGTGGTTAAACATTCGTTAGTGAGGCGAGTATCCGGTCGTGATGCACAGGAGTGTTCTAATGAACGATAATGCCGATGAAATCACTGATTCCCATTGTTTCGGCGATTTCCTATCAGATTTCAACTTTAGTTGTATCGTTATCCAAATTATCCTGATAGTGCTCCATAATTTTAGAAATAATACTAGTAAGAGTAATTGGTCTAGAATCTGAACAAGTTATTGCCAATTGCTTCTTTGGAATAGGCACAACAATTGCACTTTTCCAATCATCAGGAATCCACGAATGCTGTAAACTTCAATTAAATAAGGACATAAGGCTTGGAGCAATAATGTGTGACAGCTTACGCAAAAGAAAATAGGATATACCATCTGGTCTTGCAGAGCCAAAGCTAGTTAATTTATGGAGTTCATATTGAACTTCAGTGAGATTAATAGAGTGTACTGATAAGTTAGATTGAAAGTTGGACGGGTATTGTACCTGGTCAATATTTGATTGTGAGGGTGGAGATGGTACAAAACTGCTAGCAAGAGCTTCCACAATAGCCTCCTTGTCAACTACATCACCGGATTCAAAATGAACATAATTAATCGTGAAAGGTTGGGTATGACGATGTCTAACATATGCCCACAAACGTTTAGGAATCCTGTTAATGTCAGAAGCAATATCTTCTTCAAATACTTTTATTTCTGAGCGTTTTAGTTGGTTGCAGAGATTGCAAAGAGTTTTATACTCATGGAGCATGGCAGTGTTGCGATGAGAGATTCACCACAATCGATTTCTTTCCTTGATCATAGTCTTAAACTCATTGTCGAACCACATTGCCGTTGTCGTCTGGTAAGCCTTGCTTGCTATTGATGCAAACATATCCGAAGTGGTTATGAGGTTTCTGGTCACTAACGATAAGTGATCACCAATTGGAAAATCGGCAGATCCGAAGTTTAGCTGATGACTATATAGTTGGAGATCTTCCACGTTTACTTGACTATAATTACGCGTTCCGACGCCACGGCACTTAGATCGTCGTTGTAAAGAGTGAGCAATCTGTACTGAAATCACACAATGATCGCTGGTTCCTAAAGGAGACTCGAAATCAACTCTGATTACATCTTCAATTCGCTAGTAAACACAAGATCTAATATTGTCTCCGGTTGAAACGATATACATGTTGGCTGATTAATATGTTGGATAAGGAGAAGTTCAGCTAGTAAGAAATCAACAAGCTCGCAGTTTTCGACATTATAACAATATCGGCTATTACTGATTTAGTTAACTTGATAAAGATTGATACCCAGGAATACCCATAAGATCATCATTAATTCGAGAGTGAAGCCATGACTCAGAAATGCAAAACACGTCAAAATCTTTAAAACATAAAATGTTGCACTTCAGACAACTGAGCAGGTAAGCTTCTGAGATTGGAAAAGCCTACCACCAGAGGATATTCATTAGTACATATTCTCTCTGAATAGTTAGATGATAACTTCCTTTTCAAACATATGTCCACTAGATGTCCCATCGTGGTATTGACGCGTCTTGTGAAAGATTGATCGATCTCCATCGAACTGCAGGACGTCACTTTACAACCCGAAAATTTCGAATGCACATATTCGATTTACCGTTTTGCAATCTGTAATGAAGTTCCGCCTTGACATCCCTCAATTTTTGCCTGTCTTTAAGAGAAAGATCACGTAAAATTCGTATTTTGTTACATTTTAGGCGGTAATCGCGTTCTAACAGGCGCTTTGCTTGTTTTGCCGGTCCTAACACGACCTTTAGCAATCGTGCCCTATCGTTCTTCTTACCCAACCTATAGAGCTGCCTCACTACGATAAACGACGCGACGTCTTCCTCAACTTTTTCGAACAAATTAGAAAAGAACATACGTAAACCAGCAATATCGTCGTCAAGCCGTTCTTGTGCACAAGAGGCTGATGACTCATCTAAACCCCAAAGAAGTATGTTACAACTCCTATTTAATATATGATTGCGATCGGTGACTTCTGCTCTTATTAAAATATGCCTTGTTGCTAAACGAATCACTGCCGTCACCATCCTCAGTAGGTTTCGAATCTGTAATCATAGGCACTATCGAAGTAACACCTTGATTGGTTCCTGGATTGCGGACAGTATTGTAGACAACTTGCGTCTTGGTTTTTCTAAATTTTCCAGGAATCATTGATCCTTGATAATGTAACCGTTTTTCTTCAGCGAGCTTTTTGAAGTTAAAGATCCGTTAGTGCTTGTTATTGATAATGGCGCAAACGGGATTTGCACTTCCGAGTTGTGACTTGGTCCATTTGAAGACCGAGATGGCGAAGGAGTTAGTAAGCAAACGGATAACGACGATAGCTTGGAAGATATTTTGTCGTTTGATGGTTCATGTATAACAGCTGTCTGAGTCGACTGAGAGACATTATTAATATCATTTATTAAACACAACTCTGTTTCACTAGCTTCCAGAACGTATCCACCATTTAAGTGGTCATGTTTCATTAGCATACTTACGAGGGCAGCACAACAGAAGCCGCAGAGGAAATTCCGTCCTGCAACGTTGTCAGCGTCAGTGAAATGAATGGCAACGTGAGTCCAAACATTGCAGTCCTTGTTGTCTCAACCAATTGGCTTTGCGATGTAAGTTTCCTTGACGAACTTGAGTTGCTGTCCAACATTTTAAGTTAGCTTACTCTTTGCCATAATAAGATGTTAATGAAAATTGAAAATGTGTTTTCGTTGTCGTTAAAACTCGTTGTAGGTCTGTGATACAATTTATATTTTCTATGTATTTATATCAGGAAAATTTTTATCCAGTGGCTCAATCCGCGAGCGTAGCGAGCGGAACTTATAGAAAAGATTATGTTATTTTATTTCTGAAACTTTTTTATGATCAACACAATAATATTAAAAATAAATTTAAAATCATTAGCGGAAACTTTTTATGAATGTATAATAAATTATATACTTTGTATTGGAATATAATACTAGATAATCAAATTTCATCAGAGGAAATACGTTATTAGCACGTGTTGGGCACCACTGCTCTGTTTGGTCGAGTAATAAGGGCTGAAACCTGATAGCATAGCAGTTCCTTCTGATGACCTCTAATCTTTATTCTGATTCATCGTCTACTATTTATTAGTCAATTCGTAAAATTTTATTTTTATTTCAAATTTCAATTTTAAATTTTAGCTTGATATATATTATATAAAATCTTATATAACAATTATTTATTATTTGTAATTATTTATTATTGATATTTTATTTAGCATTATTGTTCTTATTTATTATTTTTATCTATTATTAGTTTTATTATTATTATTTATTTATTTTATAATTTATAATTATATTAAATACGTAGACTCAGTTATCTGAATTGATTTGCTATCTTTGATAATAAACTTTTATGAATTTGAATACAAGTGGATATAATTGAATTAATGGATACAATATGATCCCATTGAATTTATCCATATTCTCATTTTTTAATTGTATTGTGATTTGAATTCTCAAATTGCGTGAACAGGCAAAACTACCGTCATATGTATGCAATGTATTTACAATAACACGATAGTACATTTACCTTTATATATAATATATATTATTGTTGATAAAATAATAATCTTCACTAATTGTCAAAGAGTATGTGTATATTTACAAAATATTTTTTAAATTACTAAACTATCCAATTTTTTAATAGATCATTAATGATTTAAGGTATTTAAATCACTGTGGGTTTGAAGGTATATTAAAGAATTAAGCCGCTGACATTGCTAAACCGGTTTTTGTTTATTATTTTACTAGTAGTGTATACTTCGGACTAATGTATGTAATAGTTGTAAAAAAGATTTATTTTTACTTGACAAATGCGTGCCGGCGCAGGCTTACATGACCACGAAAAAAAAAACAAGCAAAAATCTAAATCATGTTTCAAGAAGGTGGGAACGGGAGAGGTATTTGAATGCGATAAAAAACGAGCGTAGCGGATGTCGAGAGGGAGCTGATTTCAGGCGAGGTGGTGGTGACAAGGAAGGATCGGAGACCGTAGTTCTTGGAGTAATTGGGAACGTGGAGTAAGAGGGAATTACGGGAACGCAGCGATAGAGAGAGGTGGGTAAATGTCGTTTTAGAAAGAGAAGTTGATGAACGATTGGGATCCGATAGCGATGAGACGAAAAGTGACGAGAAGAAGGCGGAGTTGGATGTTGAAGTGGATAGTGGGTCAGTAGAGTTGGACAAGATATGTGGATGTGTGGTCGAAGCGACGGAGACGAAACAGCACTTGAACGGCGGCGTTGATGATGCGTTGTAGGGGTAGGATGAATTTTGGAGAATTTGCGAAAAGGCTGAAGCAGTAATCGATTTTAGGGAAGAGAAATACTGTTTCTTCTTTATGAAAGTAAAGACATACAAGAACGGAAGTCGATAAGAGGGCGGATACCGCTGATGTAATGGATAATTAAGTTAGAGCGGACATTGTAGCAGACGAAGGGTTTAAGGGAAAGGCGATCATCGAAATGGAATCATAAGAAAGTGAGATTGTGGACTATGGGGATGATTGATGAGACATAAGATACAGGAAAATGATATATGTTAGGTTGACGGGGGAGAATCCGCATTATTTTGGATTTATCTAGAAAAAAGTGAGGGGTCGAACGACTGTTTCTTAAGGGAGGGACGAACGATGGCGGATTTCAAGTGTGAAGAGAAGGTACAACTGCGGATGGACGAGTTAAACAAGGCGGTGAGGAAATGAGATATCGCTGAGCATATGAATTTAAGTATGGGGGTATTCAGTGGATCGGCATGTGAGGTTTTGTAGGGCAAGGACATGAGGACAGATGATAGTTCGGCAGGTGATCCAGGGAGAAGATGAAAGAGTTCCGGAAAGATGATGCGATTAACAATGAGATTAAATGGAGACGGGGTTTGAGAGAGCAACGTGGATACTTTAGTCTGGTGAAATGACTAATAACCATGGGGATTGATGTTGCAAGACGAAGAAGAGCGAGAAAGGATAGAGTTAAAAGTATGCCATAGAAACTCAGATTTGAATGACGTTTTGATTTTATGCTGTCAGAAGGAGTTGCGTTTGGTACGTAGTAGCTTAAGATGAGACAGGTGAATATCAAGATAGGAATCACGGAGAGACCGTGTGAGCGAGCGGATATTACGTATGAGAGAGCGGTGATATACTCTCAAAGCACTACGGAGTCGACGCTTTGAGAGTAAGCATTTAATGTCAAAGCATGGAGCACAGTGATGGTGAGGATTGAATGGCAAGAGAAGATCGAGAGTGGATGTGAGTTCAAAGTCGAAAATAAATGTGAGGTCGTAAAGATATGAAGATGCTGTTGTGTAGAAGATAGAGTCGATTTGAGTAAGGCGGAGCGGAGAATGGGAAGGTCAAGATTTCTCCAATGGGCGACGTATGATAGTTGGTGTGTTGGAAGTACATCACACTTTGGAAGTACTGAACCTCGCTTTTGCCATGGGAGTGGTTGGAAGTAAGATCAAGGACGACGAGGATGTGAGTGAATAGATCAGGATCGGAGATGGACAGTGAGGTGTAGGCAGTAAAACGATTGTGGATAGCGATGATGTCGAGTGCCTAGCCAAGGATATGTGTGGGGGCAGTGGAGATTAGATTTCAGTTGTTGTTGGATTGAATGTTGATGAACCGGATGGAATCGGTGGAAGAGGGGCGGTCGAGACGGATGTTGAAGTCGCCAGAACGAGTGAAGGGAAGGAGAACAAAGAACAATGGGAAATGAGGTCAGCAAGTTTGTTAAAAAATAAGGAGGTAGGAGATGATGAACCAGGACAGTATACAATAGCGAGATCTAGAATAATCGGGCAGAAGAACGACAAGTGAGCAATTCAAAAGATTAAGGACTGAAAGGGGGTGATTTTGCGAAGAGACGCGGGGGTGACAGGCGAATGCGACAATGCCGCTATGATCAGAGAATTTAGAAGGGAATGAGTTGAGGGGGCGGGCGGATTCGATTAGTAAGCAACCGGCAGAGAGCAAATGGCGAATAGAGAAGTCGTCGGAATCAGAGTATCAGGATTCGGTGAGGCAGAGTTCGATGGATTGCTTGGTGAATAGGTTGAGGATAATATCGGATATTTGGAGAATAAAAAAGATTTATTTTAAAGTGACAAATGCGTGCCAGCGCACGCTTACATGACCACAACAATAAAAAATGTAAATCATGTGTCGAAGGTGTGAACGGAGGAGGTGTTTGAATGTGATAAAGGAGGGAGCGCGGCGGACGTCTAGAGGGAGTTGATTCTATGCGAGTAGGGCGGCGGCGAGGAAAGATTAAAGGCCGTAGTTGTTGGAGTAATTGGGAATGTGGAGTAAGATGGTATGACGAGGACGCTTCGATGGAGAGTTGGGGCGAGCGTCGTCTAAGAAAGGAAGGTTGATGAACGATGGGGACCCGACAGCGATGAGACGAAAAGTTACGAGAAGAAGGTGGAGTTTGATTAGGATGTGGGACAGGAGATTTGGACAAGATATGTGGATGTGTGGTCGAAGCGACGGAGACGAAAGAGCACTCGAACGGCGGAGTTGATTATTCGTTGTAGGGGTAGAATGATGGATTTTGCAGAATTTGCGAAAAGGCTGAGGCAGTAATCGATTTTAGTGATGAGAAGCGATGAAAGAAGATACATACAAGGACGAAAGTCGATAAGGGGGCGGATACAAATAAGGGGCCTCAACACAAGAATAGATCTTGTGTTGAGGAGACCGTGGCGAAATCGTGTGTGGTGGTGAAATGGTTTAGCGGAGAAGACATAGAGGAGATGGAGCGCCATTGAATTTTGGGGCGGATGTGGACAACTTGAACATGTTCGTCGATGTTTTGGATGGAGAGATATGTTTCGCCGTTTTCCTCGCGACGGCATTTTTTGATGTGGGCAGAAGAGAGTTGAGTTTCGGAAGGTGTGCAATCAGGGAAAATTCGAGTGGTTGAAGAGGACGTGAATTTAAATCGTTGAGAGAAGACAGAGAATGCTTGCGAGCGATGCTTGAAAACAATTTACAGGAGAGGGGGCTTAGAATGATTAGATTTAGAAGATTTGTATAACCGGATGAATGCAAGAGGAGATATGTCGTTGAAAATGATGTTTATTTGCAGAACAAGAGACGAGAGGATGGATTTGAAGGCGGAAACATCGTAATTGAGACGTGTATGTGAAGATAAGGAGGTGTAAGGAGTGATATTAGTGTCGATGACGCAATGATCGGGAGAATGTAAGCGCTTCCGTAAAGGAGGACGAGTGACGTGAATGGTTGAGATCACGATAGGAAAACTGACAGTTGAAGATATGGAGGGAGTAGGTTTGACGACGGGAGACACAGAGGATAATGATAATAAAGAGGGTGTCAAGCGATGGGAGGAAATGTTATGAATGGAAGGATCGTGAAGGTTGGTGGAGGTGATTTTGATTGATGGATGTAGGTTAATGAGAAATGAGACTGGAGGAACGGGACTGGGAGTGTCGGGGAGTGGAAATGACATTGGATGGGAAGTGTATATGGTGACAGGGTCCGTGGGTGGAAAAAGACATTGGAAACGACGGGAGTAGTTTGAGCTCACGTGTTGGATGTTGATATGTGCTTATTCGTGAGTTTGCGGATAAATTTGTTTGCACAAAATCCACATAGGAAGTCTTCTTTAGACTTATTCTTGTCACATGCGATTGTTGTTCATACGTTGCAGTCGTGTGTCGAGCACTGTACTTGCAGTTGAGCATAGTTGGTGTCGGTCATAGCTGCTTTCTTACGCCTTCCCATTAACGTCCTTGTGTGTTGAAGCTGTTAAATTTACTACTGCAACTGATAGATGAGCGTAGCGAGACGATTGGAATAATTATTTAATTTGGTAATATCAAGAAAATTGTTTTAACCAGTATGTTTGTAGCCGTCGAAGCCATCTCAAGTCGTTAGTCTACAAGTCGTTAGTCTGCAAGTATTTAGTTGTATGTTATTTATTTCTCAAACTTTTTAAAACTCTTTTGTATGTTATGATCTCAGAAACATTTTATGTCATTTTTCCTGCAATCATATTCAGCTCCTGTTATCAATCCCTTCTTCAGTTGCTTTTTAAAAGTGTTGTTTTGAGTCAAAACAACACTATCAAATAATTGTTCTTTTTATTTGTCAACCTTAATAATGTTTGGATGAAGCCATTATTGCGTAATTTGACTCTGATCGCATTCGCCTTAAGCGTAGATTTAAAACCAGATAACTGTTTTTTTAATCGCAGAGAAACGAGTTTGATTCATTAAATCAATGAGATTTAATCAATTCACATGTATCTCTTTCATTGTTTTAGATATTTCTGTAAGTTCAGAAATCTATGTATCAAAGTCATTTGTTCTAAAATTATTTCTGTATCGCGCTATTAACTGTTGACATGTATTTTGTCTATGTGATCATTTAATTATGTCTATCCTTATGAGTTATAGCTCAACTGATGTGTTCTTATTATTATGTTGTATTTATTCATTTTTCACTTTGACTACTTTTGCATTTTTAAACTCATATTTGAACAAGATCTGTATTTGATGTGAAAGAGGCAATATCCGATGTGATGATGTTTCGTCCAGTGGTCATCCATGCCCCGATGTTCTATATGTGCAGACCTGACTTAGTCTGAGAGGACATGCACGTTGTTTGTCGCGGAAATAGGTCTTTTCATCCCTTCGCTGTGATTAGCAGCCACGTTGTTCACATGTGCAACAGCCTCCCAATGGAAATTGTGATGGCCACTAATTAAAGGACTTTTAAGTATCTTCTTAGTAACAAGTTGAAGGACAATATGTATGTGCTCTCAATTTTTCTTTGACTGTCTATTTTGTCTTTTTGTCTTTTTTGTTTTTTACTTACTTTATATTCCCTTTTTAACATATTGTGATGTCCTTATATGAGCCCGCGCGCTCTTTTGGTGGTCTATACTACTAATAATTATCTAGTCGTAGCTATAGCTTTTGATTTTCACGTGAGAAATGTACTAACTCATTTTCTATATATGAGTGAACAGTGTGCATACATAAATTTATTTGGAACATTTCGTTTCTCATTAACACAAAAACTGAATGAAATTGTTTCATGCGCAATTATATTCATAAAATTTCTTAATTTATCAAGCCTCTTCAAAAGATTCTAGCTTATTTCAAGATCAAATTCCTAATAGTTATTTGCAGCATTGTGTTATCTTTATTTAACGATTTTTGCTTCAGAACTTCTCCGGTTTTCGAAGCATTTGGTGTTCACAGCTGATGTCAAATAATTTTGATGGTATGTTATCTTATTTTAAATTCTTCATTTTTTGTATGGTATTACCTATGTGCTTTTATTTATAGGCTAAATATCTTGTACAATTGTTTATACTTGGAGGCCAGATTGCCGGCAGAGCGTTTGCTCGTGCGTTACGCCAGGAGATGGATCGTAAGTCGTCATTTTCCATCTGGGTTTCGTTTGGCTTTTATCAGGCTCTAGGCGTAAATTACAGTCACCACTACGCTTTTCATGATTCTATTTTAATGAAATGTGTTATAAGCACACGAAATTCGTATATACTGCAAAAAAACCTATTTTATCGTTTTCTTTTGATTAGAAGAGTCGTTTTTATTTGCTAACTATGCCCATTAAAGCTTTACTTGCTATCATTCTCAATTCGAAAATGTTTCCGGTAGATTTTTAGTACCTTTTATTGAATATTATGCTGGTGTTTACTGCTTCGATCAATGCTTACTACTTATCGACCGTCGCTGAGGAGTTTGTAATTTTGAAAAGTTTTAATTGATTTCAATCAAGTAGTATATATTTTAACACCTAATTTTATTTAATGCTCTACGGGCATTAAGTAACTTACCACTTGCTAATAAACTGGTCACTCTATGCTTGTTTATATATTGTTCTTGCTTATCAGGTCTAGATATCGCTTTGCTAATGGATTGATCATACCTGATCAGTATCCTGTATTATTTTATATAATAATTTATACAAGACGCAGACGATGCGTGTTGTGTTGGTCGACCTGAAGATCTCTTAATGGTTTGGCAACATTTGGTTGAGATTGGTCCAGAATATGGATTGCACGTTAACGTACCCAAAAGTATATTATTGGTACATTCTGATCATCTACAGCAAGTTGAAAATATTTTTTGTGGCACTATCCCTGCGGTATTTCCGTGTACACGTGTGAGATGAATGAGCTTGAAAATGTCCTCGGTAGGTTGACGAGATCGTGCCTTTCCCTCAGGAAATTGTCTTATAATGACCGCTTGCGCAATATAGGAGTTCCTTCAGTCCGTACTAGTATATTATGTCTTGATATTTTATGTTTTAGGGATATGTTATTCGAAAAATCCATGCAACTGATGAGGGCATTGTTCATCTGGGCTCTCCAGTATGAACATATCCATTCAAAAAGTCATTCGTAAAGATGAAAGTAGATAAATGGATTAGGATGATAGAACATTTGTCTGACATTGCTGAAATAGATGCACATGTTGCATACAATGCTTTCATATATGCTGTGCAACACAAATTGACGTATTTAATGAGGACATGCAAGGTAGAGAGGGACTGGTTCAAGAACTTTAAGAACTTCATATACAACGTTTTTCTACCAAGCTGACCGGATAAGGTGAGATAATTGAGACTATATAGATGGCATGTTTATTACCAACGACATCATGATGATTATATATTCGGGGCGATTGGGAAAATGCTGACAGTATCTATAATTGATCAATAAGAATGTGTGACCCCGTCGCGCGCAGTGATATGAGGAATAACATTACAGTACGTCAAAAACACATAGCTGAAGAGTTATCACATGAGAACAAATTAGAGATCAGCAACAAAATTTCACAAACATCAGAACAAATAGAAGACTAGTCAAGAAGTATTATAACATATGCTACAGAGAAAGAAACGTCATCTTGGCTCAATGTGAAACTCACAAGTAACCCTCAATCACGGTTAAATACCCAACAGTTTAGAGATGCAATGTGCATTCGATATAACGTATCTTTACGGAATTGTAAGGCACGATGTGCATGTGTAGCTATCCTAGATCCAACACACTTGCAATCATGTTGGAATGGCGGGACCAAAATAATACGCCACGACTTAATCCGTAACCTAATAGCTAATGAATTGGATAGCATATGCAAGGATGTCGTATTAGAGCCACGCTTAAGTCCAATACCGGATGGTTATCAGTTCGAAGCTGAAACTACTACAAGAGACATTAATGACAGATCTGATGTAGCTTGTTGGGGAGGAATGGTACGGTCTTTTATAGACATCTGTATTTTTATCACATTAGCACCATCCTATATTGGAAAGTCACTCGTACTACGCTAATCGTAAATTCGTAAAATACGGGGGAGCGTATTGCCGACATCGATCATTCACTTTTAATATTACTTACGTTTTCGACATGCGGAGCAATAGATCCGGAAGCTCACAAAATGATTAAATGGCTGGCAAATCAAAAGGCTATTGAATAAAAGACGTCTTACGCTAGAGCTATTACAAGAATTCGATAAAAAAATTAGTGTCGCATTGGCGCGTGGCGCGTCAATGTGTATTCGCGCGACACGGTTATCTATCAAAGAGCAGATACATCGGTTCACGATGAACTAATCGTAAACTAAAAAAACAATTTTGATGAAAAATGTATTTATTTATGACACGTAAATGCTACTGTCTGTATAGAGGCCCATTTGAGGAAACCTAATAATGCATTGTATTATTAATAATAAGTTATTAAAAAAATACTATTATTTTGTCGACAACATTACGAGCACGGCTCAAAGTTGCACACTGTACATTATGAAAGAAAAGGAAAAAGAATAAAGATCAATCAAAATTTAAAATAATTAGCGATTTGAATAGTTTATGTGAAGCTGAGCTAACAGTTTGCTCGCTCAAACGATTCCATGGATTCACAATTATTGTCCAAATTAAACTGTTTTGGTCCGTTCAATTCGGTGATGACTGAGATAAATATAATGATACCGCAAAGTTCGGGTAGATCGAATATTGAACATTACACAGAGAAGGTGATGTCCTTTGTGGAATATCTTCCACGTCAGGCACATATCTCACAAATAACGAAGATTGCGTACAGAAAGCGTATCCAGAGCTTTGAGTCTCTCCCCCATATAATAATACAATAATTTATTTAACGTGGCAAATGCGTGCAAAATGCACGCTTACATGACCACTAACAAACAAAAAAGAACATCAAAGATCACAGGTAATTAGTTAATTGTTGAAATAAAATTGGATTTGGCGTTTGAAGTACGGCATAGATGTTGATTGGCGGATATGAATAGGCAGTTGATTCCACAAGAGAGGAGCAGCCACAACGAAGGAGCGGAAGCCAAAAGAGGTAGAGTAGATTGGGACATGTAAAAGAAGGGAATTACGGGAACGCAGAGCACAATACACAGTACGAGAATTGTCGAGAAAAGGAAGGTTGAGAAATGAAGGGGTATGAGAAGTTATAAGGCGAAAAGCAATGATAAGAAGACGAATTTGAACACGACAATAAATGGTAGGCCAATCAAGAGAAACAAGATAGTGGGATGTATGATCAAAACGACGAAGACGGAGGAGAATTCGAACGAGAGCGTTGATGATGCCTTGTAAAGGAAGAAGAGTGGATTTAGGTGAGTTGGAAAATAGACTAAGACAGTAATCGAGTCTAGAAAAAAGGAGAGAATATATGATAGTCATACAAGAAGGGAAATCGATCAATCTACGAACTTGACGGAGGTTGCGGAGTATCAAGGTAGATGAGCGTACTTTATCTCTAACGAAAGGTTTAAGTGAAAGTCGGTTGTCAAAATGGAAGCCTAGGAAAACGAGATTATCAACGATAGGAAGAATTGTAGAATTTAATGATACGGAGGGAGGTTCTAAGCCGAGGCGTCGAGGTAGGATCCACATAATTTTGGATTTATCAGGATTCAGAGAAAGGCGAAGGGAAGAAAGATGATTGGAAATTGAGACAAGACAGTCGGAAGCAGAAACACTAAGATCGTGAATACGATAAACAGGTGCATGAGCATAGATGAGAATGTCATCAGCATATTGTATAACATGGAAGTTAAATGTATGAGAAATAGAAGACAAGTCACCGAGAAGATAGAAAAGCATAGGGCCTAATACGGAGCCTTGTGGAACACCGGACGGGATGGATGAAGGATGATAGAGAAGAGTTAGAATATACGCGAAATGTACGGTTTGATAGATATGAAGTAAACCATGATACAGTGGGTAAAGAGAAGCCATAATCATGACGAAGGCGATGTAGAAGAATCGAGTGATCGACGATGTCAAAAGCAGACGATAGATCAAGAGAAACTATGACACTACATAATTTATGATCGCGCGAGATGAGTAAGTCATTATAAACTTTAAGACATGCAATTTCAGTAGAGTGATTAGAGCGAAAAGCGGCTTGGAAGGAAGGAAACAAGTTAGAGGAAAAGAGATATGTATTAACTTGCTTGTGAACGAGACGCTCAAGGAGTTTATAGAGGGTTGAGAGAAGTGAGATTGGACGGTACAAAGATGGTAGTGAGGAGTCGAGAGATTTCTTTTTGATGAGAGGACGAACAGTGGCGCATTTCCAGATGGAAGGAAATGTACGGCTACGGATGGACGAGTTGAACAATGTGGTTAGGAAGGGTGAGATAGAGGAGCAGATATTTTTAAGCAAGTGAGTTGGAATTGGGTCAGAAAAATAGGTTTTATTAGGTAATGACAGCAGAACCGAAGAAACTTCATCAGACGAAACGGGAAGAAGGTGGAATTGTTCTGGGAGGGAAGTATTTAAAGAGAAGAGAGGGTACAAGGTGGCTAAGGGTAGTAGGGAAAATAAATTAGATAGCTTAGTATGTAGATAATAAGAAAATTCATCAGGATTTATATTACAAGGAGTAGATGATCGTGAAAGAATTGAGTTTAAGATTTTCCAATGAGATTTAGAGTTGGAAGATGACTCGAGTTGATTTTGCCAAAAGATAGTACGTTTAGTAGTTTAAGAATGATATGTGAAAGGCGTAGAATAAAGTAGGAATCACGGAGATTTGGAGTGAGTGAGTTGGGAGAACGTTTAAGAAAGCGATTATACACACGAAAAGAGTGACGGAGTCGATGCTTAGAAAGACTACAGTCAGAATCGAACCAGGGAGCATGGCGCAAGCGCTGAGAGCGTCGGAGTCGACTAGGCAGAAGTTTATTGATAATAGACATAAGTTCAGAATCAAACAGAATGCAGAGATCATCGGGAGAGAGATAGTTAAGAGGAAGTGAAAAGAGTGAAGAATTGAGTAAGGCTGTGCAGAGAATAGGGATATCGAGAAGTTTCCAGGGTCGACTTGGTGTGGATATTGGTGGAGGCGGAGAAGGAGGATGGGGACGAGTAAGAGTAAGAGTGACAAGGAAATGATCGGACAAACCAGGATCAGTAATTGACAAGGAAGTATAGTCATTGAAGCAGATAGGGACAGCAATGATGTCGAGAGCACCGCCGAGAATATGAGTTGGGCTTGTTGAAAGTAATTTATAGTTAAAATCAGAAAAAAGATTAGTTTAAGTGATAGAGTCAGAGTTAGCCGGGCGATCAAGACGAATGTTAAAGTCACCGAGAACAAAAGAAGGAGTATAAGACAATGAACAGTGAGACATTAGATCTGCAAGGTCGTTAAAGAAGATACGTGATGAGGCAACTGAACCTGGACGGTATACAATCACAAGTTCCAGAGGGAAAGGAGTTGATAATCTGCATATGAGTAATTCGAACGAGGTGTAACGGATGTTAACGTTAATTTTACGTAAAGACATTGGGTGACGAGCAATGGCAACTATACCGCCATGGTTAAAAGCAGTAGATGTATGAGAGGCAATTGGACGAGCTGATTCAACTAAAGAACAACCAGAGCGACATAGACGACGAATAGCAAGATCGTCGGAGTCACAATGCCAGGATTCGGTAATGCAGAGAATATCGATAGATAATTGATCGAAGATATCAAGGAGCATATCAGCTTTATGAAGAATGGAGCGAGTGTTGAATAGACTAAGACGAAAAGTATGCTTAGGAGCGAGATCGACTAGCGAAGAAGACAAGGGGGAGAGATGGGACGCCATCGAATTTTTGGCCTTGTGTGTACAACGTGAAAATTTCCATATATATGTATATTTATACATTTGTGCCTTAAATAAAGAATAACTAGAAGGTCCACACACGCAACAAGCCAGTAAAAACGCTTCTGCACCTGAGCTTCGTATAGCATCGTGAGGAATTGCTGGTGTCTTTATAGTTATCACAAAAGCAGTCGAAACGTACCCTAACCACTTCATCCAACTGACGATGACTGCTGGGTGGTAAGGATCGTCTCGGAGTGATACATTAGACTGATGGAGCTGATAATCGAGTCCAGTTATTTAGCAACAAATTTGGATTAAAAATCAATCGTAGCCCGCTTTGGCTCCTGGACCACATTTTCAAGCGATTTTTCGCAATTACAATATATATATAGTTTTTAAATGATGCCTTTTAATATATCACAAGGCAGCCGAAACGACTGATGGTAGTTCACTTTACTGATGAGTGCTGCCGGCTACCATCAGCTCGTCTAGGAGTGATAAGGAAGTCTGCTCTACTTGTAATCGAACTCCGGTTTTTGGCAACATTTACAATATATATATATATATATATATATATATATATATATATATATATATATATATATATATATATATATATCAAGAATTTTCGATTAAGTAAGTACATGGTGCCAACTCATTTCAAAAGAATTTATCACATGTCGAACCTTATTGTAAAATTTGAATACAATAGCCTTTTCAATGTATTTTTAACCTTTCTAGGCTATGCACTAAGTACTTGTCCATAAAAGATTTAAAATGTCTTAGTCCACTTTTAAAAATTGACTAGTACATTTTAAAAATGAACATAATTGAAAAATATATTAATTCTATATGATTACGTTTTTGTCAACACAGGTATATCACAGGCACAAAGAATGCACGCTGCTGGTAGGAGGCAGAACCAATCGGAAAATGACGACGCGAATAGTACATCATCTATCACTGGTATGAGCTTAGATGTAAGTATAATGCATATGTTAATTGCTTTTGCTTTCTAATTCAACAGCAAATTATCCATTATTTTGAACAATACTTTAGTAATGTGATAATGATGTTAAAAATCGAACATAAAAATCTTCATATTTTTTTAATTATTCTGCTAATTAACAAAACTAGCATTGCGAACTGCAATGTATTCCTTTCGCTTGCTCAACCGTTGACCATTAGCTTTTTGAATTATTGAAGGTCAACGGTACGCAGATCACAATGCATAGTATTTTCTAATATTCAGTAAAAATGTTGGTAAACTTGCATTTATGATAGTTGATTATACAATTCTTGTTACCTAAAATGAAATGAGCTTTATTGTTTGTCAAGGCATTCACACGCAATGTATCAGCTAGATAATGAAATTTTATAGGTCTGTGAACCACCATTTACAGACTATATTCATCAAAAGCTCTCCAATTTTATCATCTTTTTATCATCTAAGGTGCAACGCCAACATCTAGTCTTGCTGCTAAATTGTAAAGTTACTGTAATATAAGTTATCACTAGATCGATTTAGCTATCCTCGAAAACATTAGCGTTTTTAATAATAATTCTGTTAATATATTATATATATATAATTATTGTTGCGAGTGTAACCGCGATCTGGGGTCATTGGTAGACTCTTTCAAATAATAAGGTTTTGAAAAGGAACCAGATAAATTAAAGCAACTTATATTTTTTCGTAAAACGTTTCGGCTATCGCCTTCGTCAGTTACAACATCGGAATATGATTACAATACCCTGTTTTTGTTATATATGTTGTAATTGAGTAAAACCGCCAAAAAAAGACAAAAATAAATAAGAGCACTTGATGTGTTTTTTATAAACGCGTTTCGCTTCAACAATAAAGCTTCGTCGGTAATCACAGTTCAAGTTTCGTCAGTAATCACAGAAACTGTGATTACTGACGAAGCTTTATTGTTGAAGCGAAACGCGTTTATAAAAAACACATCAAGTGCTCTTATTTATTTTTGTCTTTTTTTTGGCGGTTTTACTCAATTACAAAATATACAAAAAAGATCTCATAATGGACGATCCCGTCAACAGCCGGTTTAACGATCATTACCTATATATATTCAAATTGAGGATGTGATTGATTCGAAATGGTACGTGAATGTAAAGTGGTCTAGTGCGTAAAATGTAAAATTTTATTTCTATTAATTAACTGTAACGCGCTAGATTTAAAATATAATTTTAGTATTAATCACAAATTTTTATGATGCAAGCAGTGCCAAGTCACAAATCTAAATCATGGTATATGATCAGCAGGATAGCTGAAAAGTATTATGTTAGATTTTACTCTGATATTGTGATTTATTTCATTTTTTAACTTAAAGTTCAACACTCGAATATTAATTTTTATAACATATGTGTATCTAAATGCAATTACTTATAGATAGAGCGATAAAATGAGAAGAAACGTTGAAATGTGCTCGTAAAATACTCTCAAACTAATAGAATTTATATAATATGTAGGCTATGAATCATGCAAGTTTGTATTCATACATTTGCCGACATTCGTGGGATGAAATATGTTGATTTTTATTTTAAATTTAAATAATAAATTTTATCATTTGGTCGGCTTCATTAATTATCCTCGTGTGAATTCTCACGAGGATAATTGATGAAGCCGACCAAATGATGATACTCGCTCGTGTATGCAATTGTTCATTCTTATAAATTTATCGTTAAATTTTAAAATTGTATTACACATTATATCAATTATTTGTTATTTATAATTATTTATCTTAATTTTTAATTTATATATACTTTAAAATACGTAGACTCAGTTATCTGATCTGATTTATACAACGCGACGATATCGCAAAAAAAAACACTTTAATTTTTGTCCTAAAGAAATTTTGTAATGGATTTCGTCAGTGTTAATGTGCTCCTACTATTTCGCGAAATGCAATAATTTTCTCGTATACTCTACTTTGAAGTCAAATAGATGGAGCTTTTGGCTAGCAAACATCACTCTAGTTACATTATCAGTGGTTTATAGTTGACCATATTCATACCTTTTATTATTTTTTGTATATTTATGATTATTAAATAATTTGTTTAGCTTGACATAAGATATTTTATTCGAGAGTATTAAGTTACTATTTTTGTAATTGCTCATTATCTTTGTAGAAAAAAGTTAATGCTTTCTTTAAATGTTATTTTGTTATTTTCATTAAAGGAAGCAAAGCGCATTCTTAATGTTACCGATATTTCTAACAAAGATCTAATAAAGAAACACTACGATCATCTTTTTTCTATCAACGATAAATCAAAAGCTGGATCGTTTTACATTCAATCGAAGGTAAAAGCTTTTACTTTGGTTTTTAAAAGATTAGCTGTAAATTCCACGACTTGTTTTTATATAATTGATTTATATAGTTTTTGTTGTATATTATTAATTGACATCAGTTGGCTACACGATTTTCAATATACTTATGGTTTAAATCGCGAATAAATACATAATAATTGGCAAACATCATTTGGCAAGTGACATCCCAGCACAGTTGGCAATGTTTTTATACCTTGAGTAAATCAACTATCTATTCTTTGTTGCTCATGATCTTCATGGATATGTTCACAATCTACAAATAAGCTTTATACATATATCGTTGCTAGAAACGGTGTTGCGATAATTCCTGTAAAAAATTTTATGTATATAGTACGTTTTAGATTTTGGACAACCCATCATCTGCAAGGGACGTGAATAAAAAAATGCAGTGGATTGACTAGTGATTATAAAATATTCGAAAAACGTGTTAGGTGATATCTCGTCTTATTATATATTCGTCGTTTGGCTTTTTATATTTTATGTTTTGTATATACAAATGATTACCTTGATTTGAAATTTGTTGTACACCCAATCAAGTTGTTTTATTTTCCTACGTTCAATGTATTTTATTTTCACATTTCTAACGAAATAAACGGCCAATGTTTGGCAAATAATCGTTACTCGACAAATGTTCAATATGTATTTCACGAAAACTTAACAGATTTCCCTTCTCCCTAAAATGCTTAGGCCTCTCCAAATATTAAATGTAATTAATATATTAAGATCTCTTTCCCCCTAAAATGCTTAGACCTCTCCAAATATTAAAGCGAATTTACAAACCAGCGAAATTTGAAAAAAGTAACTTACACCGAAAGCTAATTTTTGTTTGAAGCTAGATGGGCTCTAAAACATGTCCAACATATGTCATTAGGAGGGTGTGCTTAGGTCGCCTCTTGTGCACCTGGTCAATCTCGGGACTCGTCTTATTTTCTAGAGGACGCTCCCATAGCAAAGACTAAGATTTCTTAAGCTCCTCATGTTGAGAATAAATATCATCGTGCGCTCCAATTTGGTCGTTGAACTTGTAGGTCTTGCTTGTTAATGGATGATCAGTGAACACTTTTATATATTTTTATACATAAACTATTGTGTTTCTTCAAACAAAACATAAGTAATGCAGAGCAATAGTATCCATCGTTATAGCATGACCAATAGAAAATAAATTTCCAATCCCTTTACATATTCGTCATATTATCAGCATTTTTGCTGCGTTCTATTCAATATGAGGTGTAAGCATTGAATGACTGTTACTAGAGAAGGAAAACGTTTCAATAATGACTCAACAAACTCCGTGGAGCATTTTTAAATTACCGAAATATAATTAAGGCCAATGGGATATCAAACGTGTTTACCAAAAGCGTTGTAAAGCTCTAAATATTTGTTTTAATTAAATATGTTTGTGTGCTGTTTAAATGATAACCACTAAGCAAGCAGTACGACAATCAAATTTAATTATGTATTGAGACCTTGCCTATTTGCATTATGTAGTATAGATTGAACAAAGTTTACTATAAAGGTTGTTTTTTTTACAAAGTATACAATTCCTTTCTTATATTTCTCTTTAGGTTTATCGAGCAAAAGAACGTATAGAGCAAGAAAAATCTCCAGATACTAGCGAAAGTAACTAGGCTTTGCCTAGTTCTGCAAAAGAACATCATATTTTTCAATTTCTAAATTGTTTTGCCTTCTACGTTTATTTCTACCATATTGTATAAATCACATTGTTTATTTTTATTAGTTCATTACAACACGCTGTAATCGCTGTTCAAATAATCGAATAATCAAAGCGCAACCATTTATACTAATAAATAAAACTAACAAAATACTAGATACTGTTCTGACGTAGAAATGTTAATCTTGGTCATTTGAATAAAAGATAAATAAATAGTGATTAATAGGGAAATGTAGTTCAATTTCTATTTAAAAAATTTGAAATAAATCTTAAATTAAAAGCTTATAAATTTAAGATTATTATTGTAAGTTCAATAATAATAAATTAATATCTTACAATGAATATTAAAAGATTATTATCATCAGTTCCTCGTGATGACCTATAATCCTTATTCAAATACATCGTCTTGATACATCGTCTGTTATTTATTAGTCAATTCGTAAAAATTAACTTTTATTTAAATTGCAATTTTAAATTTTAACTTGATATAAAATATATTAAATCTTATTTAACAATTATTTATTATTGTGAATATTGCATACACGAGTCGTTATTCTTAACTGGTCGGTTTGATATTATCCTCGTGTGGTTGTTTGAATCCTATCAGCATCACTGTACACTACAATCAGCGTGGGTGGACCTCATCAGCAGTGAGCCCACGCCTTCATTTCGTGTTTCGGTCATTTTACTGCTTATGCTGATTCCTTGTCGCCGAATGCTGGTTTATATTTGGCTTATATACCAAGTTACACAATTAATGTGTTCTATATTTTGTGTGGGCGGTAACTAATATTCGCAATTCGAATCCACCACACACCGATTTTTTTTATTCCGTTCTTATACGAAATGTTCACTGGACAGTAAACCGTAAGCTGTCTTTTTACTATTGTGAATATTGCTTACACGAGCCGCTATTCTTCATTATTCGGTTTGATATTATCCTCGTGTGGTTGTTTGAATCCTATCAGCATCACTGTACACTACAATCAGCGTGGGTGGACCTCATCAGCAGTGAGCCCACGCCTACATTTCGTGTTTCGGTCCTTTAACTGCTTCTGCTGATTCCTTGTCGCCGAAATGCTGGTTTATATTTGGCTTATACACCAAATTACACAATTAATGTGTTCTATATTTGTGGGCGGTAACTAACATTCGCAATTCGAATTCACCTCACACCGATTTTTTATTCCGTTTTTATACGAAATGTTCACTGGACAGTAAACCGTAAGCTGTCTTTTTACTATTGTGAATATTGCTTACACGAGCCGCTATTCTTCATTATTCGGTTTGATATTATCCTCGTGTGGTTGTTTGAATCCTATCAGCATCACTGTACACTACAATCAGCGTGGATGGACCTCATCAGCAGTGAGCCCACGCCTACATTTCGTGTTTCGGTCCTTTAACTGCTTCTGCTGATTCCTTGTCGCCGAAATGCTGGTTTATATTTGGCTTATACACCAAATTACACAATTAATGTGTTCTATATTTGTGGGCGGTAACTAACATTCGCAATTCGAATTCACCTCACACCGATTTTTTATTCCGTTTTTATACGAAATGTTCACTGGACAGTAAACCGTAAGCTGTCTTTTTACTATTGTGAATATTGCTTACACTAGCCGCTATTCTTCATTATTCGGTTTGATATTATCCTCGTGTGGTTGTTTGAATCCTATCAGCATCACTGTACACTACAATCAGCGTGGATGGACCTCATCAGCAGTGAGCCCACGCCTACATTTCGTGTTTCGGTCCTTTAACTGCTTCTGCTGAACTCCTTGTCGCCGAAATGCTGGTTTGTATTTGGCTTATATACCAAATTACACAATTAATGTGTTCTATATTTGGTGTGGGCGGTAACTAATATTCACAATTCGAATCCACCACACACCGATTTTTTTTATTTCGTTCTTTTACGAAATGTTCACTGGACAGTAAACCGTAAGCTGTCTTTTTACTATTGTGAATATTGCTTACACGAGCCGCTATTCTCATTTTTCGGTTTAATATTATCTTCGTGTGGTTGTTTGAATCCTATCAGCATCACTTTACACTACAATAAGCGTGGATGGACCTTTTCAGCAGTGAGCCCACGCCTACATTTCGTGTTTCGGTTCTTTTACTGCTGAACTCCTTGTCGCCGAAATGCTGGTTTGTATTTGGCTTATATACCAAATTACACAATTAATGTGTTCTATATTTGGTGTGGGCGGTAACTAATATTCACAATTCGAATCCACCACACACCGATTTTTTTTATTTCGTTCTTTTACGAAATGTTCACTGGACAGTAAACCGTAAGCTGTCTTTTTACTATTGTGAATATTGCTTACACGAGCCGCTATTCTCATTTTTCGGTTTAATATTATCTTCGTGTGGTTGTTTGAATCCTATCAGCATCACTTTACACTACAATAAGCGTGGATGGACCTTTTCAGCAGTGAGCCCACGCCTACATTTCGTGTTTCGGTTCTTTTACTGCTGAACTCCTTGTCGCCGAAATGCTGGTTTGTATTTGGCTTATATACCAAATTACACAATTAATGTGTTCTATATTTGGTGTGGGCGGTAACTAATATTCGCAATTCGAATCCACCACACACCGATTTTTTTATTCCGTTCTTATACGAAATGTTCACTGGACAGTAAACCGTAAGCTGTCTTTTTACTATTGTGAATATTGCTTACACGAGCCGCTATTCTTCATTATTCGGTTTGATATTATCCTCGTGTGGTTAAGAATTATTTATTATATAATTATTAAATTTTATTTAATATTATTTTTTATTTATAAATAGTATAAAATACGTAGACTTAGTTATTTCATCTGATTAGCATGTAATTGGCCCAGCTGATATGTGGTGTAGAGGAGTTAAGGTCCGAAACCTGATAACATAGCAGTTCCCCGTGATGACCTCTATTCCTTATTCGAATACATCGTATGTTATTTATTAGTCAATTCATAAAAATTAACTTTTATTTAAATTGCAATTTTTAATTTTAACTTGACATAAAATATATTAAATCTTATATAGCAATTATTTATTATATAATTATTAAATTTTGTTTAATATTATTTTTAATTTTCAAATAGTATAAAATACGTATACTCAGTTAGCTGATCTAATTATGATATTACATCAGCTATTAAATATGATGAAATTGTTAGATATTTGAACATTTAATTCTCTCCAGGTTTAATCATTCGGTCAAAATGTATTATTTTGGTCAACTTATATTATGATTTTTTACATCCCAAAAATATTCCTAAATTTTTCGAGACAGTGAAATATGCTTATTCGATTTGAGAAGAGTATATTTTGCCAAGTTATCAGGAAGTCGTCGACAAATTTTAATACTTGTAGTTTACTGGTAGCAAGAGCAATATAAATGCCGTACAAGATATTACTCATCTTATAAACATCAATTGTGCATACACATTTATTAATTATATATCAAAATGCATTAATTTGGTTGATCTTCAAGATGGTTTTCAATGCATGGATGACTTTCAAAATAGGTACACAATAATGTAATATATAGACTATATTGCACGCGTAGTTATATATTTTAATTAGAATAAAGTCCCTTTTGAATTGATGGCTAATGGCGAAGTTAAGGTTATGGTCTATGAGTCTATGATATAGTTCTAAAAAGGTGACCCAATGTATAATCAGTTTTGAGACATTTTTGAAATTTGTAAAAAGTATAATTTGATAATAAAAATACGAAAGTGAGCTAAAAAGTAATATATCAAGTTCTCAATGACTCATGTTTCCAGATAATATTTGCTTCCTAAAAAATTTCTGCATAGTTCGTCCGTCCATTTATAAAGAATCCTTAAATGACAAAATTTTAGCTGAGATCAATCATTAAATTATCGACTGAACTTAATTTAAAGCTTGCTTAAATATTCCAACGAAATAAATGGGTCTAAGCATGTATTTAGTACCTTAAACAATATGGACAAAATCGAGGATAGTATTTTGAACACCATGTAAAGGGATATAATCTTTGATCCAGATAATTTTTAAAATAAAAATAGTGCCACCCAAGAGAGCATCAAGATTTGTGATTTTCTAGTCAGAGAAGTCATTTAATAAGTTAAGGGATGGCTACGGTTTGGAATGAATTATCATAATACGAAATAGTAAAGTACAAGTAAATTTTGTTTTGATTTAAAAATCTATGAAGGCTCTGCTATTCAATTTTAAGTGGACGCATCAATCATTGTATGAATCAAAGCTGCCAGTAATTATTTGATATTAAAAGCGACATCATCAATAATAATACATTGAGTATATATATAGTTGGAAGAACACTGTATATAGTTGGAAGGACAATATCACATGACTTGTAAAAAAAGATCTACGTGAAAGCAGAATACCCATGCTTATACTCGCAGTCTATTCGACATTATTGTTTTGGGTTATTGATATTGTTAAGTAGCCTACACGCTATACTTACAAACAGTTATAGATTTTGGCATTAATTATATACATATCATCTTTGTTTTTTTGTGTGTTCACATCATTAAATAATGACGAAAAATGCCATCTATAAGAATAAATATTAAAATTTTAATTTTATATACAAGAATAGGAACAATACCTGTGAGGATAATGTCGTGCCACAATCAGAAGAATTTCAGCTCACAGATGTACTCAAGTTAAATTAAAAACATTCATTGCAAGTGGCAGCATGAAAAATCAGTCATCCGGCTAGCGGATCACACAACTAAGGTAGGTTTCTAATAGATCGTTAGAATACGATCTCCTACCAAAAGCAATATACAGAAATGTATATCTACACCACTGGAGCAGCCAGCCGAATGGATGTAGCGTTGAATCGCGATACAGACGTCCTGAGTTCGAATCCGATCAGCACCAGTGTATGGAGTAATCAGATAAAAAGGGTCGAAACGTGAAATGTAGGTCTGGGTCAGCAGCTGATGAGACCCACCCAGACTGATTAGTAGCGTCCTGCTGTATCAATAATATGATCAATACCTGTGAGGATAATGTCGTGCCACAACAGGAAGAATTTCAGCTCACAGATGTACTCAAGTTAAATTAAAAACATTCATTGCAAGTGGCAGCATGAAAAATCAGTCATCCGGCTAGCGGATCACACAACTAAGGTAGGTTTCTAATAGATCGTTAGAATACGATCTCCTACCAAAAGCAATATGCAGAAATGTATATCTACACCACTGGAGCAGCCAGCCGAATGGATGTAACGTTGAATCGCGATACAGACGTCCTGAGTTCGAATCCGATCAGCACCAGTGTATGGAGTAATCAGATAAAAAGGGTCGAAACGTGAAATGTAGGTCTGGGTCAGCAGCTGATGAGACCCACCTAGACTGATTAGTAGCGTCCTGCTGTATCAATAATATGATCAATACCTGTGAGGATAATGTCGTGCCACAATCAGAAGAATTTCAGCTCACAGATGTACTCAAGTTAAATTAAAAACATTCATTGCAAGTGGCAGCATGAAAAATCAGTCATCCGGCTAGCGGATCACACAACTAAGGTAGGTTTCTAATAGATCGTTAGAATACGATCTCCTACCAAAAGCAATATACAGAAATGTATATCTACACCACTGGAGCAGCCAGCCGAATGGATGTAGCGTTGAATCGCGATACAGACGTCCTGATTTCGAATCCGATCAGCACCAGTGTATGGAGTAATCAGATAAAAAGGGTCGAAACGTGAAATGTAGGTCTGGGTCAGCAGCTGATGAGACCCACCCAGACTGATTAGTAGCGTCCTGCTGTATCAATAATATGATCAATACCTGTGAGGATAATGTCGTGCCACAATCAGAAGAATTTCAGCTCACAGATGTACTCAAGTTAAATTAAAAACATTCATTGCAAGTGGCAGCATGAAAAATCAGTCATCCGGCTAGCGGATCACACAACTAAGGTAGGTTTCTAATAGATCGTTAGAATACGATCTCCTACCAAAAGCAATATACAGAAATGTATATCTACACCACTGGAGCAGCCAGCCGAATGGATGTAGCGTTGAATCGCGATACAGACGTCCTGAGTTCGAATCCGATCAGCACCAGTGTATGGAGTAATCAGATAAAAAGGGTCGAAACGTGAAATGTAGGTCTGGGTCAGCAGCTGATGAGACCCACCCAGACTGATTAGTAGCGTCCTGCTGTATCAATAATATGATCAATACCTGTGAGGATAATGTCGTGCCACAATCAGAAGAATTTTATATATATTAAACTTTAATAAATATTTCATTTTGAGAATTAAATCTAAAAATATATCCATCCTGATCTGTATTTTAAATTTTAATATTCAGGAACAACCAACAAAAATTATTTATAAAAACAAAAAATTTAGTTTGTAATTTGTTGTTTAAAATGTTTTGATTTTCCCCTTTATTTTGTTATCTTATTTCTTCACCTTTTTTAAGTAAGTAAGGGTTTTCTTAAATAACTAAACATAAGGATAACCGACAGAAACAGAAAAAAACAGAAAGCAAAAAAACTAGACGAAAACAAATCAATAATGACATTGTTAGTCTTCCTACATGACTTACGGCCTCAGGTCCAGGGGATCAGAGCCCTCCAACCGATCCAAAACGCCGCATTCCGACTGAACCACCCGGGGTCTTCCTTTTTTGTTTTATTTTGCTTATTTTTGTTTCATTGTTGTGTTTTTGTTCGCTGCAGTCCCTACAAACGAAAATGTTTTATGAACAAGTGTAAGCAACGATATTGATTCCATCATCAAAGTTCAAACAGACAAGAAACTTTATTTATGTAATTATTTTCTTTTTCATTGTTATGTTAATTTCTGAAGATGCTAGTAGTTACTAGCGAAATATCAAAATAATTTTTGTTGTCGTTCAACTATACCTGATTGTTTTCCTGGATATTTAAAATTAAATCTAAATTCTAATATAATTAAGATTTAGAACAAACACAACATTATAATAAAAATATATTAAAATAAATCTAACTGCGATGATCGGTGACTTCTATTTTAGAAAAAAAATAGATCCTCTGTTGTTAATATTCTTCCTTTGTTCTGTTATCACAAAAAAAAACAAGTTTTTAGAGTTCTAAATTATTAAAAAGTGTTATGTGCAATTAATACTGATCCTGATAATAATTTCCAACACTAGCAGTTTAAATTGGGAAACATTTGCTTATAAAAACGTAATTCATTTTTGGGAATTCATTTTCCTATTGATAACCATGGAACATTTATTTCGATGTCCATTTGTTATCGTTTTTCAAAAAATTTAAAACAACTTTAATTGCGAACAACGTGAGAACAAATGTTTAAAATCTAAGAACAAGAAGGTATCTTTCTTTTGACTTTATGGAAAATATAGAAATTTCAATTTCAATTATTTTTTCAATTTAGAAATAGAAAATATTGAAAATGGCCGAGTAGTAGAGTATAAAAAATTAATTTAGTAGACAAATTTACCAAATTTCGTAAATCACTATCAGCGTCATCAATTTAAACAGAATACATGGACAAAATAATTTCGCAGACTAATGCGAAACAGAAAGATAAAACATCTCAAGAAAAATGACGCCAAGTTTAACTAAGTAAAAATAAAAAGTAGAAATTTAATGAAATAAAGAAAAACTAAATTTCGGATGGTCTATCAAATAGTTGAAAATTCATCCGATTCTGGAAAACTGCTCTTCTATAACGAAACTTAGTTATTTAGTTGTTTAGTTAATTCAGTTATTTATATATTATTTTTCAAAACGTTTAATATTAAAACTGAACGAACTGCATCTACTTCTTTAATTGAGTGCCCAGTCGTCCAATGAACACAAACTGCTCGTAATTAAACGCAAGACAACGCTAGATTTATGTTTCGTTCTAATGGGGCATTAGAGTGAGGATGGCCCTTATTCATAGGCACCTGAATACATGCTGTCACAAGTATATTGATGTAGTTCTTTGCTAATCTATAAATATATTCAATTATATTTTTTGAAAATTATAAGTTGAAAAGCAAACCAGTATTCACGAGTGTTTCCATTTATATTTCAATATATTTGTAGCGGTGTGTTCAGGTACCTATGAATGAGGGCCATCGTGTTCATGCTAATTATGAGTCTCAAAAGAATGAAGCATGTGTCTAATGTTGTATTTGCATTCGATCACGCATAGTTTGAGTTCTGAGCACACACAATGAGCTAGTATATGTAGTTCGTTCACAATTTTAATCTTAAACTTTTAAATTATAAATAGAATCCCTCGTAGATCCTGAGCTACTTTTCATCTTATATATATAATTTAAGAGCTGAATGGTCTTAAACTACAGTTGTATAATTAAGAATTTTGCCAAAAACCGGAGTTCGATTACAAGCAGAGCAGACTTCGTTATCACTCTTAGACGAGCTAATGGTAGCCTGCAGCACTCATCAGTAGGGTGAACTACCATCAGTCGTTTCGGCCGCCTTGTGATATATTAAGAAGGCATTTCCGAGAATTTGCTAATGTGGTAGCATGGGCATAGCCTCTTTAAGCAAACCACGTGCTTTCCGGATCATCCTAATTTAATAGGCAGAAATATTTATTGCTGTCGTTGGTTGTTTTCTAACAGGATCCTTTGAGGATACATTTTTATAATTTAAGAGCTGAATGGTTCACACTGTTCTCCTGGAGCTTACAAGCTACAGTTGTATAATTAAGAATTTTGCCAAAAACCGTAATTCGATTACAAGCAGAGCAGACTTCGTTATCACTCCCAGACGAGCTAATGGTAGCCGGCAGCACTCATCAGTAGGGTGAACTACCATCAGTCGTTTCGACTGCCTTGTGATATATATAGAAAAAGTATTGGTTATTAAAGTTCTTACAATGTACTGAAGAAGGGCAGTTAGCCCGAAAGCTTTACAAGAAATTGCTCTTGGTCTTCATTTCCTGTGTTTTATCTACTTACGACAATTATTACTAATGTATCATTCAATGGATGATCCGGGACAGTGTCAGTTTTCCGCAAATCTAATGGATTATATATATTGCACAATTACTGCAAATTGTTTCGTATAGATAATATGCACAAAAATAAATATTGCAGTTATATTATTCAATTATTTTATATTATTTATAAATAACATTTAATTTTTTATATATTGTATTAATTACTAATTGTAATTGCTAACGAATTGGTATAAGCGGTGATCTTTTATACACATTTAATATTTGTATTTAATATTCTTCTTACAATTTTATCTATTGTCTAGTCGGGCTGAGTTGAACTTAATTCAATCAATCACAGTTTAACTCAATTTGTGGATCATATTGTAATAATAAAATCAATATAATATGCTGAGATGTTATTCAACAATATTTTATGAAAACCTGATAATGCACAGCTAATTAAAAATAATTAAAGTTTAGATTAAAATTAATAGAATAAATTTACAAAAATGGTAAAATCCGGTATACTGATTGGCATTAATTGACTTCTAAATTCATTAAATATAATCTTCAATTTAATTTACCCTAAAAATGTCAATTAAAAATAATAATTTAGATTGATAATAATAGTTTAGATTAAAATTAATAGAATAAATTTACAAAAATGGTAAAATCCGGTATACTGATTGGCATTAATTGACTTCTAAATTCATTAAATATAATCTTCAATGTAATTTACCCTAGAAATGTCAATTAAAAATAATAATTTTTACTACCATCGGAACCAATGTCGTGATTGGTCTTCTCCAATCACGACAGTGATAAACAGCTGTAATTGACGGTAGGCTTCTTATAATGTGGTATTTATGTTCTTAAATCTGTTAATCTTACCTTTGACTGCAGTTTAATTTGAATTAAATTAAAATATAATTTATAAATATATAAAATTTTTATATTATTTTTAAATAATTTAATATACACTGTCGATATCTAACTGCAATAAAAAGGGTGCAATTGGTACCGATAAACACTTCAATATATTTGATATTCTAAATCATTATTTATCCTAACTGATGATATAATTCTTTTTTTAAATGAGTATTTAAAAATAAATGATATTCACAGTAGTTGTTTATTATGTTACCCTTGTAAGTTTCTGCTCACATACAAATAAACTTAAAATATAAAAAGCAAAATCACCCCTGGAATGACTATTTAGATTGATATTTTCGCAATTCGATACGAAATGTACATTGCTATAAGCTTTTATGCACTTGTTTCTTTGTATTTTAAATGACGAGTTCAGCAAAATTTTATATATCGTGTAGAATTAATCAATTAAATAATTTACAAATTTCAATAAATATAATAAGATTATAGCTTTCAAAAATACTTTAAATGGAAAAATCTTCTAATTCTACACTTTTTGGACGTAATCCAGTCATAGTTATAGTCATATTTGTAATGCTTTTTTAACATGGCCTTCCTAAACATATTCTTCATGTAATTATAATCTGGGCGTTCAGTGAAGTCTAGATTTTTAACGTAGTTCATATATTCAGCAAACACTGGTGAATAACCCTTGCATAAGCTCTCGATATCACACTCCTGTTTCATCTTATGAATCTTGTAATACTTATGTCTTTTAGTTGCCGCCTGAATTCCCTGCCATGGCAATTTACCACGTAATAAATATAAAAGCACATAGCCTAATGATTCGAGGTCATCCCGTCTGCTCTGCTCCCTTCCAGAATGAGCATTCATACTAGCATATCGCGCTGTCCCCGTTAATGAACGACCTGTTTTCATTTGAACATGTTGTAAGCTTTCAGGATTACGATACTCCTTACAAAGACCAAAGTCAACAAAATGAATGACACTGGCATTTTGATTCAGGCCGATAACCATGTTGTCCGGCTTAACATCACGATGAATAATAAAATGTTTGTGCAAGCTACACAATCTTTCTATAGATTGATCAGCAATCATAAGAACCGTTTTCTCTGAAAATTTTCGAAAACAATACATGAATAGTTCCTCTAGCGTGGGCCCCAACACGTCCATGACTATAATCCGGTACCCCTTTTCTATTCCGTAAAAATACATCTTCGCGAATCCAACTTCACCCATTAACTCTTCGTATATTTTCTTTTCTATCGTTAGTTGAGGATGGAAACCGCTAGCAATCTCTGTTTTTACAGCAACTAAATTTCCAGTTTCCGTGTCTCGAGCTTTGTAAACTTCACCGAATGAACCGCTTCCTAACCTACTAATTAAATCATAACGATTTGCTACCGTCTTAAGTATAGCCTGTCGTCTCCTTTTTTCCGAATGTCGACTCGTTAGTATAGACATTACTTTAAATAAATATATCGCTCAAAATTGTTTTATTAATGTGATCAAAGTCTGTTAGTAATATTCACTTACTAATAATAGACTTTAACTTTTTGACTTTCTTAATTCAATTTTCTATCGGTTATACCATTATAATATGATTAACCTGTTGCTATGGAATCAGTTTGCTAATTAAATCACATAAATTCAGAAAGTAGTATTTACATTTATTACCTTAATATCTAACACTTGTTACATACTGAAACTAATGTTCTATAACACACGTTATATTTTTAATTTACAATAACAAAATTTATATAAATATGATATTTAAGATACTGAAAATTAATCAGAATACCAGACAGAAACATACATTGAAAACGTAGCTCAAAAAAATAATATATTGTATAATAAAACACCAGCTTTATTAGGCTATTGACAACGCCGTATGTAAAAATAAACTTTACAATACAAAGTATTGTAAAGTTTATTATATAATATGCATTTATTATATGGATATTTATTATATGGATATTTATTATATGGATATTTATTATATGGATATTTATTATATACATTTATTATATACGAATGTATATAATTAATTATGCACATTTATTATATGCTACATGTTATTATATGGTATTATTACATATTTAATGGTATTTATAAATACAAATCATATAATATTAAATATGATACATTAAATAATGAAATTTTAAGAATTGCAACAATATGTAATGATATTGGTTTTCTTTAAATTTATTTTTAAATAATTTAATAGATACATATTTTAAACTAAGTTACCATTAAAAGGCAATCTAACCGAAAATAGTAAAATATATAAATCAACACAACAATATAAAGAATAAATTTAAACTCTTGAGCTGAAAATTTTTATGGATAAATAAAATATACTTAGTATTAGAATAGGGTACAAAATAGATAATCAAATTTCATCAGAAGAAATGCGCCTTATCATGTATTTGACCCCGCTGCTATGTTGGGTGAGAAGTAAGGGCAGAAATCTGATAACATAACAGTTTCTTCCGATGACATCCAATCATTATTCTGATACATCATCGATTATATTTTAGTCAATTCATAAAAATTGACTTTTATTTTAAATTTCAATTTTAAATTTTAACTTTATATAAATTATAAATCTTATATAACAATTCTTTATTGTTTATTATTATTTGTAATTATTTAATCATTTATTATTAATTATTTAGTATTATTTTTTAATTTATAATATTTTCAGATTTTTTATAAGTTAAGATTTTTATAGTTCAGCATTTTTATGCACTGATTAATAAATAATATATAATGTATCATAATTAGGCTTAGCGATCATAAGGAAGAACCGCTTTGTTATCATGTTTCGGCCTTTATTCCTCAACCCAGCATAACAGCGGGGCCAAACACATATTAATAAGTACATATTTCCCTCTAATATAATGTGATTATCATTACATATTCCACATTACATGCTATTTACTATGCATCCATATATATATGTTCACCTACGAGTTTAATATTATTTTTGATTTTATTTTGATGATATTTATATTTGACAATTAGGTGATCAGTTTTATATAGAAAGCTTGATTAACTTCTCGTTTAATGATTTATATAATTCTTAATAAGAATAATATCATTACATATTATGGCAGCACGCAAATTTTTATTCTATGTTTAATATTATTTAATATGCATTAATGATCATGCAAACATAGGTTTTTTTTGTAAATTTAAATATGCAATCTTTACGATATAAGTTGATAATCATTTTTTAATTCAATGCTTATATCTAGATAAATACCCTTTATTATCAAAAAGATTAGTCTTAAAAATTAAACTATCTAGATAAATTTCTTTTGATACATCGTACTTTATTTATTAGTCAATTCGAACCACATAATTCATATATTTATTTAGTTTAGATTTATTTTTTAAACAGTTATTAGCAAATTCATAAGTAATTAAGTTTCAAGAAAATGTCAACTATAATTGGGCCGCCATTACCTTCTATAAGAAGATATTTTATTTGTTAAAATATAAATATTATAAATTTTAAATTATCAAGATATTTAAGAATTCTATTAATCCAATTTTAGCCATGTAGTTTTATTTAATCAATTAACCGTATATTCGAACATAGATCTACATATATTGAGTATAATGATTATAACGTCTATTTAACAATCAAATAAATATAAATATACGGATAAAATTGAATTGATAGAAGCCTTAAATATTTTGATATATCAAAATTATGTAAAAGTAGGACGTCTATATTTAGACAAATAAATGTATCAATGAGGCGAAGTAGTTCCCAATTATATCTAACTTATTTTTAAACTTAATTGAGTATAAATTTGCTCATAACTGTTTAAAAAATAAATCTAAACTCTAAAAGATACATGTTCCGATATATTGACATATGTATTTAACTTTGATAATTTTTATTCAAAAAGGGAATAAATTTATTCAGATAATTTAATTCTTAATAAAATAAGTTAATATTATTCTTAATAATATAATTCTTAATATTGTTGATATATTATTTATGTGGATATGAACATTGAATTAACATATATTAAAACGATTACTAACTTATATCGGAAAGATGATATATTTTAATTTACAAGAAAATTTTTCATAAGCAATCATCCTAATAATATAAAATATAATACATTAAATAATGAAATTTTAAAAATTGTAACAATTTGTAATGATATTGGTTTTCTTCAAAATCATTTAAATAATTTGATTGATACATATTTTAAACAAGGGTACGATAAAAATATAAAACCTGAAATCGTAACATATATAAATCATTAAAATATTATTCAAAATAAATTTAAACTCTGACGTGCAAACGTTTTATGGATAATAAATAAACTACTCTGTATCAAAATAAGATAATACCCCAGATTGCAAAATTTCATCGGAGAAAATTCATCATTAGTATTTATTTGGTTTCCTCTCTTATGTTGGGTTGATAGTAGTATAAGAAACATAATAACATAGCAGTACCTCTTTTGATCTCTAATCCTTATTCTGATGCATCGTCTATTATTTATTAGCTAATTCAAAAAAATTTTTATTATTTTAATTCTTACTTTATATAAATCTAGATTATATCAAATCTCAAGAGTAGAACATGTAATTGAGGTTTATATATTGTACAAAATACGGAGACTCCGCTAACTGATCTGATTTATATTTTTAAAATTTAATCATTTTGTTATTCTAAATATTTGTTTGTAAAATACTGAAATAGTATTTTATACTAGTGTTTATGTCCATTACTCTACAGTATATTTTGGAGTGCGTTGTATTTACTTCGATTACTTTATTCAAACTGAAATAAATTTTGATACATATTTAAAAGCTAATATATGATGAACCTTTTATGAAATTTCAGATTTTAGTATAAAATATTATATTTTAACTTTAAGTTTTAGGCGTGTATATTTATTTTTTATTTCATTTAATAGTTATTTATTTTCATTTTCTTCTTAATTGCATCAAATATATAATCTTTCCATGTTTTAAGCTTAGATGTATTTAATCTTTTAGTATTAATAAGCTTATCAAAATAATAATTTAAGTTACGGTATAATGAATTGTAAATTATATTTTTATCATTATCATTAAATATATAATGCATATATTGATATATATGATATATATAATATATAATTGTAATATAATATATAAAAATATATTGTATAATGTATATATGGTATATATAATGTATAATATAAATAATATATTATACATTATGTATATATTATATTTTTAATGCACATCTATTTCCGAATAAAAGGTTAATTAATTTTTCTAACCCTTCTTTAATATCAACAACAACTAAGAAAATGCTCTTTTATCAAGAGCATTTGATAAAGTGAATCTTTTTGATATTAGCTAAATCTAAATTTGTACAAAGCGTACTAAAATCGTACGTGTTTATATTCTGAAAATTTATTCCTTTTGTGTGCTCTAAAAATTCTTTTGTAGAATTAATACTAAAATAGTGGTTTATACCAGTATTAATTTCGATTACCTTGCGATATTTTTTAATGTGTGATTTAATTGCTTTAAGTATTATTTCATATAGACAGAAAGTGGTTTTAATGTACATTTAAACGCACTACTTATGAACCTAGGTTTTATTAGATTTTTATGTAATTTTGGATTCCAATAGAATTTATATTTATAGTTTTATTATCTGATTAAACCGGTATACTTCTTTTATCCACTATAGAAGAAGTATAACTATGACTTGTAATAATTGTTTCCTCAGTATATCATACTTGTTTCCACAGTATATCTTTACTCAGTGTATCATAATAAAGCTTTTTGCATATGAAGATAAAGTTATTACTAGCTTTATCAATAGTTGTTATTATATATTTATCCTTTAATTTAGTAAGTTCTTTATACATATCTTTATTAATTTTAACTTTCCTTTTATCATTGTTTGTTATTTTACTTTTCTTTTAAATTTTATCAAAAATATAATCCTCCAAATTTTAATTTTCGACGTATTTAAGCTTTTAGTATTAATAAGCTTATCAAAAAACAATTGAAGTTACCATGTAATGAATGTAAATTTTATTGCTATCATTATTATTTAATCTTAATTAAAGGGAAAGATTAATGAAGATTAATTAATCTTCATTATAGGGGAAGAACCTTGATCATGACAAAGAGAAATAATAAATCTGATTAAGAATGAGAAGGCACAAATCAATGCCCAAATAAAACAGCAAGTACTGAACAACTGTGACCCCATCGGCGCGCGTATTTGTCTTGCGAAAGTTAAAGGTGCATCATCGTGGCTGTCTTGCAAACCTCTATGCGCGAAAAATCTGAACCTAAGCCCGGTTGAATTTCGCGATGCCTTGGCAGCACGCTACGGCTGAAATCATTCATTTGTCCCACACAAATGTCAATGCGGAGAAGAATTCAGCATTACTCATCCTCTTTCCTGTCAGACGGGATGGACACCAACAATCAGGCATAACATCCTAAGAGACCTTGTTGCAAAATAATTGTCCAATTGTGTTCTGCTGTGGCAATCGAGCCAGTAATTCAACCACTTGATGAAAATATGATTTTTGAGAGATCATCAACAACAATAGCTCGAGATGCCAGGTTAGACGTAAAATGTCGTAGATTGTTTAAAAGCATGACGGAGCGGTCCATGTTGAACGTTTGCTTATTTAATCACCTAGCCCCGTCGAATACTTCCGACAACACCACCCCTTTCCAATATCACGAGAGACGAAAGCGGGAAACGAGCCTGCAAATTCGTAATCAATCATGCTACTTAGATGGCTACGCGGCAACGTCTACTCAGTAGGAAAACATGAAAAAGCCAAATCAGCCGTTCTTCCACAAGAATGGTATTATTTAAGCACTCATAAACTGTTTCGTTTTTCCGTTTATATATTTTTGTTAATATTAAATAAAACAACTTTTAACATTGTTTTTTATAAAATAATAATTTTATTTTAGTCAAACGCGAAAGAAAAACGAAAATCACTGCTAGATACCGTTTTGTCATCACTATGACTCTTCAGTGCCAGTTCCTTCCCACTGCTTGATGCAGAGGAATACTAGCAGACGGCTCTATCAAAGAATAATGTGAATGATGCACTAGAAAACCTCTAGTGCCATCATCATTGAGTGCTAAACCAGCACTACCGCTTCACCAAATAGGATCATTAGCGCAAAAGCACTGGCAAATACCAGCGCAAGGTATCTTGTATATCGGCTAACTTATTTTATGTATATCTCAAAACGAGAGTGATACCAATCCGCGTGAATTTTGTTAGTCATTTTAGTCAGACGCGGAAGAACAACGAAAAACACTGCTAGATGCCGTTTCGTCATCACTATGGAGGACTAGCAAATTTGCTAGTCCTCCTCTGCATCCAGCAGTGGGAGGAAACTGGCACTTGAGAATCATAGTGATGACGAAACAGCATTTAGCAGTGTTTTTAGTTGTTTTCCGCGTCTGGCTAAAATGACTAACAGTGACTAACCGTGTCAGTGTAATTTCGACATCACTTTGACAATTTTTATATTAAAATTGCCATATTTTATATAAAATGCATAAATAATTTAAAATTATATCACAGTGGTAGTATGGAAAGCGTTAATACTAAACTGCATATTTCATGTAATGTGGTTTCCTTCCTGATTTAAATATACTTTTAGTATATATTTTATAGCTATTATTGCATTTTCTCTTTTTACGTTTTGGAAGTTGAAATATATTATTGAATTAAAATATAGTGGAAATATTTATATACTAAATATATTTAGTATATGTTTTTTACAAAACAAATATTTTTTTTTGTTTTGGAAGAGGGAAACGAGCCTGCAAATATGACTAGCAAATTTGCTAGTCCTCCTCTGCATCCAGCAGTGGGAGGGAACTGGCACTGAAGAGTTATAGTGATGACGAAACGGCATCTAGCAGTGTTTTTCGTTGTTCTTCCGCGTCTGACTAAAATGATTAACAAAATTCACGCGGACTGGTATCACTCTCGTTTGGAGATATTCATAAAATAAGTTAGCCGATAAACAAAATACCTTGCGCTGGTATTTGCCAGTGCTTTTGCGCTAATGATCCTATTTGGTGAAGCGGTAGTGCTGATTCAGCACTCAATGATGATGTCACTAGAGATTTTCTAGTGCATCATTCACATGAATCTTTGATAGAGCCATATGCTAGTCCTCTGCATCCAGAAGTGGGAGGGACCTGACACTGAAGAGTCATAGTGATGACGAAACGACATCTAGCAGTGTTTTTCGTTGTTCTTCCGCGTCTGGCTAAAATGATTAACAAAATTCACGCGTATTGGTATCACTCTCGTTTTGAGATATTCATATAATAAATTCACATACAAAAAAATATATACACGTACACATATAAAAAGCTTCAAATAATCATCAATAAATTATAGACCCACAAACACTAATATCCGTCTTGTTTGTATATAAAATATTTTAAATAAAGCGACACAGTACAACAATAATTTGATTTAATTTAATCTCACACAAAACGAAAATTTATAAAATATAAATAATTTTAATTTATTTATTAAATTTGGAATTTCCGAGAATCATCAACAAATAAGCCATTTTTATTTTGCTAGCTATTGCTGCCACAATCAAATAAGCAAAAACAAAATTAAATTGTGACTATCTGGTGTGAAACAAATTGTGTTGTGGTTTTCTCACGATGCTGGTTTTTGTCGCAGTAGTAGCTAGCGAAATATAAAAATTAACTTATCTTTTGTTTATCCTGCTCTAGAATTTTAAATTTATATCTATGTATTTAAACATGCTACTCACAAACATGTAACTGAGTTCAAAATGAAATACAATAAAAGTTTAATTGCATTTAAATTGAAATCAGGCAATTTCTTTATGCTTCCTAAAAATTACAGTGGACTAGGTTAGTTATACTGGATTCTAATTGTATAATTTATCATCTAAAGACTTTATATATATGGATTTCTCGTTGATAAAAGAATACTTTTTTGTTCACCGCTCAATGATCTATTTTAATATACTAGTATTGCACTCTAATCTTAAATTATTTATTTGAATTTATATAAAAATGTCAATTTTAAACTACACTGAAGTAATAATCCCAAGGAAATGACAATCACACAAATTGTTTAAATGACTGCAAAAATATGATATGCGCAATAGAGCATAATTAGCGTTATAATTTTATATTATATCATGATCTTTCCTTAGATTCTTAATAAATAAATGATAGTCGCAATTTACTTAAAGGTTTTAGGCCATATTTCAGCTTGTTCTCATTGAAATTTCGTATAAAGGTTTCAGGCCATTTTCAGCTTGTTCTTAGTGAAACCTCCGTATGAAGGTTTTAGGGCATTTTCAGCTTGTTCTCATCGAAACCTTCGTATGAAGATTTTAGGCCATATTTCACATTATTCTCATCAAAACCTTCGCATGAAGGTTTAAAGCCATTTTTAACTTATTCTCATTGAAACTTTCGTATGAAGGTTTTAGGAGATATCTCAGCTTGTTCTCATAGAAACTTCCGTATGAAGGTTTCAGTCCATTTTCAGCTTGTTCTTAGCGAAACCTCCGTATAAAGGTTTTAGGCCATTATCAGCTTGTTCTCATCGAAACCTTCGTATGAAGGTTTTAGGCCATATTTCAGATTGTTCTCATCGAAACCTTCGTATGAAGGTTTAGAGCCATTTTCAACTTGTTCTCATTGAAACTTTCGTATGAAGGTTTTAGGCTATATTTCAGCTTGTTCTCATCAAAACCTTCGTATGAAGGTTTAGAGCCATTTTCAACTTGTACTAATTGAAACTTTCGTATGAAGGTTTTCGGCCATTTTCAGCTTGTTTTTAGCGAAACCTCCGTATAAAGGTTTTAGGCTATTATCAGCTTGTTCTCATCGAAACCTTCGTATGAAGATTTTAGGCCATATTTCAGATTGTTCTCATCGAAACCTTCGTATGAAAGTTTAGTGCCATTTTCAACTTGTTCTCATTGAAACTTTCGTATGAAGGTTGTAGGTCATTATCAGCTTGTTCTCATCGAAACCTTCGTATGAAGGTTTAGAGCCATTTTCAACTTGTACTAATTGAAACTTTCGTATGAAGGTTTTCGGCCATTTTCAGCTTGTTCTTAGCGAAACCTCCGTACAAAGGTTTTAGGCCATTTTCAGCATGTTCTCATCGAAACCTTCGTATGAAGGTTTTAGGACATATTTCAGCTTGTTTTCATCGAAACCTTCGTATGAAGATTTAGAGCCATTTTCAACTTGTTCTAATTGAAACCTTCGTATGAAGGTTTTCGGCCATTTTCAGCTTGTTCTTAGCGAAACCTCCGTACGAAGGTTTTAGGCCATTTTCAGCATGTTCTCATCGAAACCTTCGTATGAAGGTTTTAGGACATATTTCAGCTTGTTTTCATCGAAACCTTCGTTTGGAGATTTAGAGCCATTTTCAACTTGTTCTAATTGAAACCTTCGTATGAACAGCTGTGAGTCGTAATCAGGTCTTCATCTTCATTAAATATGATAATGTAATAAAAATAATATAATTACCATATTTATTATATTCATTCATTTAATTTACAAATTATAATCGTGATCTCGATCAGACATCCGATTCTAAATTTCTAAATTACAGAGCTGTGATGTATTTGCACGACCGTTTTTATCCCAGCAATTGACATGTTTGGCACATCTTATTGTTTGCACTATCTTTGAGCGGTATTATGCATACATCCTCAGTTCTTAATTTCGAAGTGAATTTAAAATTCCGTAAAGCTTTTTATATTTGTTCATTTATATTTACTTAATAAGAAATATAAAAGTAAATCATTATCACACTGATATAATCCGATGTACATCATGTACATTTTACATACATTATCCTTCATTGACCAAACACAGAAAAGTAAAAGGCAAACTGCGAAATCCAAAGTCGTATTACTAACATATATACCATAATATAAACTATGTGGTGTATGATATAATATACATACTGTAAACTGTATATTATAATTATAATTCATTGGTTGTATGAGCCCACACGAACAAGGTATAAAAGCGATAGTATCTTGCATGGATTCAATATATTTATAGTATCCATGCAAGATACTATCTCGTTTATACCTTGTTCGTGTGTGATGCATGTGCATAGTCAAATGCTTTTCCTTCGTACTTATAATCGGTATTACCATGCAAGGGCGTGTTGTCTTATGCGTTTTTGGTGGCAGGTAGAATCGTCTATATGCTAAAGATTAATGAGTATGTCCTTCTCAACCGGTGATAGAAACTTTAAGCTTACATTTATTGCAAAACAATCTGAAACATTTTGGAATGTTGTGTATAATCTATCGGTTGTACATTCTTTATATGACGAGCTATTTAGTTGCCTTAAACCTGCATAAATACAGTCATATCTCCCATATGCCTGATTCATACCCTTTATCAGCATTTCGATTATTTTGAAGGTTTTCTTATTATTTATCGGCTTTTCGATTATTTTGAAGGATTTTTAATTATTTTAAGGCTTTCCTTCTGGTTTTATTTAAATTATTTGAGCCTAATTCATTTGATTTATAAATACTTCTTGAATAACTGCTCCCCAATTATATTTACAGCTAGTGTTTCCTTTCCAATATATGTTTTTGACTGGTACGATTTAGTTGTTAACTTAAGAGCACATGCCATATTATATCGGTTTATCTCTCTAACTGTAATGTTAAAATTCAGTTATAAAGATAGAGCTTCCATCTGATCTGCTCGTAAATCGAACTCCGGATTTTGACAACATTTACGAGTATAAAATGGAAACTTATTAGCTCCGAGAGTATAATGGTAAACATTTCATTTTTTACATTCATTCTATTTTACACTTTAAACGATTTAAAATCTTCAATTTTGCATTCAATTTTCGATTCAATTTTGCATTGTTTAGCTTAAAAATGCTCAAATATTTCGATGTTGATATGTTTTCTTTTCTAGTTAACAAATGCTTTAAATAAATATATTGCTATTTTTAATAATGAACTATATTTTAGCTTCGTTGGTTTTAATCACATATGATAGCCATCCTCCATCTTTATATTATTAACCGCTTCCCCTATTTTCTAAATCAGAATGCATCATACATATCAATTATATCAAGATTATAGGACCAATAGGTACATACAGTTTTTTAAATAATAAAATATTAAATAACAAAAGGTCTTTTAATAACATTTTTATACAAACTTTTAGTTTCGATTTTATAAGAAATAAATCATGATTTCTTAAAACCTTTAAACATTGCTATATTACCGACCGTTATATCATTCGCTGCATATTAAGCAATTTATATTCTTGCAATTTACTAACATAAATATATAATTCGTGATGTAATTTATATTGAGAGTTTTCATTTATACAACGAAATCTTTCGTAACTATTAATTAGCTATTGAATTTTGGGAGCAGGATCAAAAAAAAGAAAATATTTGATTTTTAATATATCGCTAACTTCTGTTAGCATCATTTGAAAAAATACCTATCAGTATTTTTTCTGATGATGCAAACAGAAGTTAGCGAAATATAAAAAAAACCTTTTTTGATCCTGCTCCCAAAATTCAATAGAAAAAAGATCATCAAAATCAAACATTTACAATTAATTATATATTTAAAGTATAAGTTTTCTATATTGACAAATTCTTTAAATGAATAATATAAATTTAACATTTTAATGCAGGATCAATAAAATACCATTTAAATTACTAAACAAAATGTTAAACTTATGTTTTATTCCTGTTTTTAATGACGATCATAGCAGGAGGCAAATATAAAAGTAAATTTTATTAATTCGGCTCAAAAATAGCAAATTCAAAAAAGATGAATAAATCCAACTTATTTCTAATAAAAAATAAAGGGCTTTTAAATTTTACTCATCAATAAAATTTTCATTATATTTGTTTGCTATTATACGAATAAATTTGCACATTTGCTTTGAATATTACATTGTTACACTGTTACAATAAAAAACGGCAAATAAAGTGCATAAATGTGCAAGTATTTTCTCTCTATAATAAAATTTTATAGGTTTAATCTAGTTCTATGATAGTCTACATAATAAATAGAACTGACATTTGCAAAATATTCAATTTCAAGATGTCAACACACAAGTAATTAAGCATATTTTAAAACAAACAGACTTGACACATTAAAAAAGATAGAACAAAACTCAAAGAAAGTATTATTTAAAAAGTAGACAAACGATTTGCATTTTAAAATGCAATCGCATAAAATTATTCAAATAAATCAGTCAAATCTATAAGAAATTGTTGAAGAAATTTTCTCAAAGTAAAGGAAACATCAAATGCTTACAAACAATAAACCAGATCTGCTTTGTTTTCATGAAGAAACACATGCAAAAATTTAAATTTAATCATACTAATGATTGCATCTCAATCATACTAATGATTGCATCTATAAGCAGGAAAAAATAAGTCACATTTAAATGAATATTGATAGAGTAATTTAGGAAGTGTACGGAAACTCAGCAATAACACGCCGTCTAAAGTTGCTGATTAGTCATTAACCGTCAAATTAACGATCGTGTACCCGTAGTCTTGACTTGGTTTATGCCCAATTGCCAAAAAATTAAATTACTACATGCTTTAAGAAGAAGGATCAGCAGCAATATGATCACTTGTGCCGGGAGAAGCGCTTGATACAGCAGTTGCCGCACTAACATAACTACTAGCAGAATCATCGTATTCATCACTAACAATTACGCTATCACCTAAGAATGACGGTGTTGGTCTTTGATGAAGAGAGGAAACTGACTGATTTTGTTGCTTATTGAATTCATGATGTGGCACGTTCATACTGTTGCTGCAACGGGCTTCCGAGTTAAATCTGTGAGTATTATTACCATAAATATTACGTGATGCAAATCCGTTACCATCTGCAGCGAGGGCAGATACGCTACTTTCAGCTGTTAGCTGATTAATTTTATCCGACATCAATGAATCAAGTCCAAAATTAGGAGTCGCTAATGCCGCGCCTTGCGATAGTTGCGAGGATACAGATCTGCTATCATTCGGATTTACCGGAGAGCTGAAACTTAATAGATTTAGACTCTGTTCAATTCCAGTATCACGACTATAATCATCAACACCAGGCATTTCGTTATTGTTGTTTATAGCTGCAAAATCTCCATCCGTTGGATGCGATCGATCATTGAATTTATCTTGATCCTTTTGCATTTCGTATGAACGAAAACTGTAAAAACTTCCTTGACTGGGAGACAACTCAACTTCTTGGTCGTTTAAGTCTTCAGTGTGAAGCATACCTAAATATGTACAAAGCCATGACATGACTTCAATATTAAACATATTATGAAACGATATTATTGTTGCCTAAATTATAGTTCATTTGATGATCATAATGGTAATTGATCGTTATATAATTAAGCTAATTTATCGTTGATATTATTAATTGTATTTTCAGTAGCGATAATAAGAACTTAAAAACGTCAAACGCTGTGATTTACGAAACTCACCGAAATTGTCTATTTGTCTAATCGATTCTACGTTGAAATCAGCAGATGACGAGGGAGTATCCGGAACCTCAAAACCTTCCTGAAAAATGTTTAGAAATTGTATATATATTTAATACTGTTAATTTAAATATGTTGTAGAATAAACTTATTAGTATTTAAGGGCATTCGTGAGGTGGCCATAACAAAAGTTGTAGTTTAATATTAAATATTAAAATATTAAAATTAAAATAAAATATTTAATATTATATATATGTTTTACTCCTGTATCCTTATGAGGAAAACAAAGTGATTTATATAGTTTCTTACAGGATCATGATGATCGATTAAAATCGTGTTGGTGATCCTTTGATGGATGCTTATTTATCTATTGAATAGTTGCTAAGTCACACAAAGTGACTTTCGCGTTGAAAACTATATATATACTAAATGCTGTTGCTTGATAGACTGGACTTCGATTCCCGACTTTCAATCACGATATCACTTCTAGACGACCAATGAGTACCCGGCAACACTTATCAGTAGAATGAAGTACTCACTGGCCGTTTCGGTTGCCTGTGTGACATTGTGAATAAAGGCGTTTCCGAGGATGGTCCGCACAGCAATTCCGAGGATCCGCATAGCAATTTTTAAGGATGGTCCGCACAGCAATTCGATCTGGTTAAGAGCGTAAGCCTCATACAACAAAGCAAAGTGCCGGAAACGCCTTTATTCACAATGTCACACAGGCAACCGAAACGGCCAGTGAGTACTTCATTCTACTGATGAGTGTTGCCGGGTACTCATTGGTCGTCTAGAAGTGATATAATGATTGAAAGTCGTGAATCGAAGTCCAGTCTATCAAGCCACACCATTTAGTATAAATGACGAATTTAGTAAGAAATCCTGGACCGTTGTATACTCTGCACATCCGTGCACTATTATATATATTTTTGATACCAACATTAGTTTGTCATTATTATTTGTTCTATCAGCTTCCAATACGCGAATGCTATATTCGAAGTAGCAATATCAAAAACGTTTCTATATAACCAAACACAATATGAACATTAAAAGTAAAATACAATCAATAAATCAGTATCTTATTAGGCTTCAGCGTCTTCAACTTAAATTATAATTACAGATATTACAAAAACAAATATTTATAACAAAAATGTAACGTCTACGATACATAAAAACTAAAATGCTTGACAAAAATGTGGATATAAAGATTATTTAAAACGTCGTTAATATGTCATGATGGAAACCATAAAAAACAGCTAAAAACATCTCTACGAAGGTGACGTGAATTTTCACTTATCATGATTCAAGTAAATAATTGAAGTTAATTTTTAATCGCATTTTTTCACAAACGTTTTCATAAATCATAAATGTTAGATATAAGATTACAAATATCTCCAATGCGTGGTGTTATAGAGAAGTGTTCTACACATCAGTGAACAAAATTTTATATCTATCGTATATATACTAAACTGAGTCTATAGCGGTAAAGATACATGTAATTAAAGTTTTAATGCAATTACCTAAGTTTAACTTTAAAGTTTTTCAAATTTTTTATACAATCTATGCAAATAAAAATAACATAACACTCGGAACTTTTCAAAAATCATAAGTGTAATTGTAGTTTTTAAAACGTAACTTATTTAAAGATTACGAGCATTCATTTTTCTTCTTTAAGCTTTTGTAAATTTATATGAAAAAATACAAGAGCGATAAAGTTTTATTCCAACAATTCACATTTTGATAGGTTCGGCTACAAACTGCCTATTTAAACAAAATACTTTATGTTTTACTAAAAAATGATTTATGAATAAATACTTTAATTAATTTTTATCAATGCTAAAACCAACCTCCGTTGCATACAATATATCAAGAATAAGTTGCAGAGCTGGATGGTTGCTGTTTTCATTTTCCTGACAGATAATTTCAATTTCACGTAGTTTACGAAAATAAAAATCTTTCTCACGCTCCAACATTTCAGCATTAAACTTAAGACTTTCGATCTAAATACACACGAAATAAAAATAATTCTGATATATACATAATTGCTTATACAAATAGCGTACGTTAAAGACAAATGCTTAGCTCGAGAATCTTTATTCGTATTAATTATAAGCTTCAATAAAATAATTTATAGCTTGGCATTTAGAAAGTTAATATCTCGATGTTTACTATTGGCATGTTAGCACACTTACAAAAAACGATCAGGTATGTCAATGGTGTTTCGCTCAGCATATATACGGACTTATTAGATAACAGCTAAGCTTACGAGTTTTATTTTCAAAATAAAACTTTTTAAAGTTATTGTTTGTATTTTAAATGTTGAATAACTATAAAATCATGTAATATTGTTTATAAACCAAGTGTCAATAACTTCTATATTAATATCATTTAAAACAAATTAACTAATATTATCTAAGAACGAAAAAAAGATAATTTAAAATTTATGATCATTTACCATATGAAACATGATTTTGGCTGTTTAGTCGAAGATATGGTTTTTTGGTGTGATAGCTGCCTACGGGAAATAGTAACTGATTTACTTCATGTGTCGGACTTCTCTGATTTGCGTTTTCTTAACAGACTGTTTATCAGCTTAAAGTCATGTAGATTATATTTTATAACAATGTATAGTGTGCAGTATAGCGTTAGAACAGTTTTACGATATATTTTAGAAATTAGAGTATCAGAATGTAATAAACAAAACCTAGAATATATGTATTACTCACTAGATTACTAGTGCACTGTGAAGTTACAAGATGTTAAGACAATGATCAATTCTGACAATTTATTGGGATGATTATAATTTTGGATAAATTGCGTAATGTTACTACTCCTTTTCAAAATGAAGTTTTATTATTAATAAAGTTAAGTTTAAAAACAGTCAACATACCTGTTCTAGATAAAGAGCTTCTTCGACAGAATCTATTGTCGATGCCGTATCTATTGGAAGATGCTCCAAAACCTTTCCCGTTGAAGATATGTTTCCAGTGTTTGTTCTTTTATTTGATCCGAATTGCTCGACATTACGCTTACTTGTTTCTTTGGATTTACTGTGTGCGCTAGTCTTAACATTACGTGCATCAGATATAGGTTTATCGTTGTTGCGATCGCGCGTTTCTGTAAATTGTTTGTGCTGACCATATTTTGATTGTCGATCATCAACATTGTTAGTTTTTCGCTGTACTTGTGTTGCTGGTCGCTGATATCCACTTAAAGAATGAACACTTGTGGCTGAAGACGATGTAATGCTGCTACTTTTTATAGCCGATGTACTTTGATTACTGTTCAAAGCAGATGGCGTTCCTGAAGCTGATTTTCTTGACGGCCGTGATGGCAAATTTTTTAGTGTTGTTCGACTGATGCCTGCGTTTTCCGCAAATCGTGCTGATGACGGTTTAACTGCTGACTTTGCAATAGTCTGACCTAACTTTCCTTCACTGCCGAGATAAATGTTATTTCGCGCAGCTAGTGGGTCATACTCCTGACCATCATAATTGCTATCAAAGAACTTTTTAAACCATTGTATAAATTCAAAGTTGTCCTGATAACGACCTTTAACTAGGCGTTCAATTGGAACTACCTGTATATAGGAAAATATCTGTTTTATAAACATTTAGATCACATCAAACACATCAAATTATTCGTAAAATATGTAAAAGGACTTAACAACAACTGCTTAATCACAAAGAATTATTTAATTTGGTAGGAAAATCATATAAAACAGGTGTGTTCAAATTAGATCCAATTGTTTGCATCTAAGTTGCAATAAATTAAATAATTAAGTAATAAATACAAATAATAAATATGTATAAACTTAAAATAATAATTTTATATAAACTTAAAATTTAAAATTGAAATTTGAAATAAAAGTTAATTCTTATGAATTATAATTAGAGGTCATAAGGTGCTATGATATCGGGTTTCGCCCCTATTCTTCGACCCAACATAACAGCCGGGCCATATTCATGCTGATGACGTATTTCTACTTCTAAAATTTGATTATCTGGTGTATCTTATTCTATTACAAAGTATATTATTTTTTATCCATCCATAAAAATTTTCTGTATGTGATTTTAATTTTTTTAATTTTATTGTGTTAATTTATATATTTTACTATTTTCTGTTTGATGATATTTTTATAGTAATCTAGTTTAAAATATGCATCTATTAAATAATTTAAGAGATTTGGAATAAAACTAATAATATTACATGGCAATTATTATGGCAATTATTAAAATTTTATTATTAAATGTATTATATTTAATATAATATTGTATTAATGAATGCTCATTCAAAAATGTTTCTTGTAAATTTTAATATGTCATCTTTACGATATAAATTAAAAGTAGTTTTAATTGATTTTAATTTTATGTTCATATCTAGATATACACCTTCTTTATCATTGATATTGGTTTTATTAAGAATAAGGCTTTCTGGATAAATTTATTCACTAATTGAATAAAAATTATAAGAATTAAATACACATATATCATCAATATATCGAAACATCTTATATCTTTATATAATTTAGATTTATTTTTTACACAGTTAATATCAAATTCATATTCCATAAAGCTTAAAAATAAGTCAGCTATAATTGGGCTACTATTAACTCACATTGGAACACAAATATAGATGTCCCTACTTTTAAATAATTTTGATTAATCAAAATATTTAAGGATTCTATTAATAATTGTTAGATAGGTTGACGTTATAGTTATTATAACATATATATGTATATATTTTCCGAACATAAGATTAATTAATTTTTCTAATGCATTTTTAATATCTACTAAATCTAGATTTGTATAAAGCGTACTAAAATCGTGGGTATCTGCAAATTTATTCCTTTTGTGTGTTCTAAAAATTCTTTTGTAGAATAAATACTGAAATAGTGTTTTATACCAGTATTAATTTTGATTACCCTACAATAATTTTTGAAGTGTGTTATTATTACTTTAAGTATTTTATTCATATAAACAGAAAAGATTTTTAATATACATTTAAAAGAACTACATATGAACCAAAGTTTTATTGGATTTTTATCTAATTTTGGATTCCAATAGAATATATATTTATAGTTTTATTATCTGAGTAAACCGTTATACCTCTTTTTTCCACTATAGAACAGTGACTTGTAATAATTGTTTCTAAACTCAACTCACTACGTTCATATGTTGTGTTTATATTTAAATCATTAGAAATTAACCTCTTTCATTAGTATATCATAATAAAGCTTTTCGCATATGAAGACAAAGTTATTACTAGCTTTATCAATAGTTGTTATTATATAGTTATCCTTTAATTTAGTAACTTTTAAATCCATATCTTTATAAATTTTATCTTTACTTCTATAATTGTTTGTTATTTTACTTTTCTTTTTAATTTTATCAAATATATAATCTTCCAAATTTTAATTTTCGACGTATTTAAGCTTTTAGTATTAATAAGCTTATCAAAATAACAATTGAAGTTACTATTTAATGAATTTTAAATTTTATTATCATTTTTATTTAATCTTCATTTATCTTTTTTTAAACATTTTTCTTATTTTACAATTTTTAATTAATTCCAGATTAAAAAAAAACGTTTAACTTGTTTAACAAATTATCTTTAAATTATTTAAAAGATCACCAGTGTTTAAATTCAATTATTTTTCTTGACTATAAGTAGTATTAAACATAACCAAAAATCCAAACATATTAAGTTTAACGAAAATCTACGCATTTTTATATGCCTGTATAATTCGATTTATGGAAACTTGAAAAATATTGTTCAACAATTTGTCAAAATTGTGAAACATTGTACACGTCAAAAGTTGAATAAAAAGTACGACCAAACAAATACCTAATTTGTATAAATGTGGCACAAATTAGAGACGTGATTTTAAAAACAAACTAGTTTTCGCGAAAAGAGCTTCTCCAATTAAATATTTGTTTAAAAAAATCAATCGAAGTAAATCAAAGTTATGTATAATGTGCAAATTAAAATCGTCAGTGTTAGAAGTGATTATATTTTAGTGAGTTACATGATTCCGAGAAAATTCACAGAGTAGTTATTTCAGGGAATTAGCAGGCTTCTAACAATTCGCTACGTGTTCCAAACATTTTTAGTTATTTATCATTATTTAACATTCTACGGAGTAAAGTGCTGCTTCAAACCAACAAGAGACGACGACTTCATAACGTTTATTTTAGAAATTCATATTCTCTTGTCCTCAAAAGGATTAAAAGTTCTATTAGATGAAGTAGATAATTTTAGATCTCATGAATCTGTTTGAAATCTTACTTTTCTGAATTCAATATCGTAGTTTTCATGGAAAATTTGCATCCACTATGAATTCCTTAAAATATGTTATTTTATAAAAGAATAAAATATATTAGAATATCATATTATAGAAGCATTATTTTATAGACGAATAACATTATATAAGCATTATAGTTCCAACAAAGGGTAAAATAATATTTGTTAAAAAAAAGACGTTAGAGCGTGTATTAAGCATCTAACACCAGCATCTTTTTACCGGTTATTGACTCAAAATCATTGGAAAGTGCCATTTTGTTCACACAATACAAAGAATAAGTTCGATCACATAATATTGTGAAATGTATATTATATTCAAATAACGCCGATATAATTGACAGATTGCTTACCTGCTGGCAGAATATTATCGGCATTCTGTCAAACTTCATAGAAATTTTCGCAACTTTTCATATACGTCAAATTGTGTGGTGACGTTTTTAAATTATAAACTTAAATACATTTCATACAATTGTCGAAATGTATGTATATTGAATAACACCTACTTTTTATTTTATATATATTTACAGTTTAGGGAAATAGTATTTTATAGTTAACCAAGTTTTAATGGTTAAAACTATTCCAAAATATATTCATAGTATATTTAAAGTATATTCAAAATAATATATTCATAGTATATTCAAAATATATTCAATAGTTGGCTG